>JAULBP010140502.1:0-16070 GCA_032355345.1 Lepetodrilus pustulosus | reverse complement strand
ATTAAGGAACATTCATAGAATGCCTACGGGATATTCAGCGGTGTATGAAAGAATGCACTAAGGATGGTATTTTACATAATGTAGGTGCTTAATGTTTAGATGTAGGCCTATAGTGTGTGGAAATGTCCACATATTCAGTCTCATCACTATCGTTGTCAGAGAATTAAGACACGATCATAAAGTAGCAGGGGCAGTAAAAATTAATAGTCGCTGAAATCATGAGTCCCCATTAGATACACTTTGAGTTCCCCTTAAAATGAAAGTCTAGATCCGCCGCGGAAGTATAAGGTAATGAATTTTCTGAGTCTGTATTGCGAGAATGGTACGCGGTAGATACCAAACAGATTTCAGAAACTACGTTTTATATTTGGCTATTACTATGTTTCTTAATTATTATTGTTTTAGCTTGTTATATCTTTCTATAGTTCTAGGCCGCAATTAGTATAGCTATAGGCACGCGTTAAGACGTTATGTAAATATCCACGTGGCCTATACTCGATATCTCAAGTCAAAAGTAGCAATATTGTATTCATGTCCACTCGCTGAAGAAATGTACTTTGATTTCCCAACCATTGCTATAACAATAATAAGGTGAACAGCTTCACAATGAGAGTAGTTAGCGCTACAAGTGCCCTGTAATTATGTTAAATGCCTCCCCTTCAGAAGTCCAATGGCCCCGCGTGCAGTACTGCTATATGAACTCGATTAAAGACATAGTTAAAGCATTCACGAGCTAATGTCGCACTTGGCATTGTCCAAGACGTGCTTGCTGTCTCTTTAACTTGCACTGAAAGAGAACCGCTCAATGCGACCGCGTGGTCTTGTCAAATCGGGCATTTACGAAGATTTGTTTCGCGCGGGCTTGACGAACCGGAATCGATGTGTGACTTTTCCTCCCCTGCACGTTGCCTGGTGTCTCCAGGTAGCGGCAAGACTGTAAACACACGGTGGAAGGAAGTCGACCGCTGGCCGTTCAACAGTATTAAATGCACACGGGGCCCTGTCTGTTGCGTGTGTAGCAGTGAGTTAACCATTCCTAGATATTACCCCTTTCCCCCAGGATATGAGGCGTTCCTCACCGTTCTGAGATCTCACTTAGCTCGTACACATCGAAGGTAATATTCATTTTGTTGTTACTTTTAATGTTAACTTTATACCCGCAGCATCTACCTGCAGCCTATAGGCTACGTAACGTGAGTGTATATGACTTATAGTTTACTATGTGTATATAATATATATCTTAGATCATTGTGTCTAACCTGTGTGTGGCAAGGCTGGAACGCAATACACTTGATTGTGCTCACTGCCTTTTTGTTGAAATGTATGTCTTATATAAAATATATTCGTAATTACGATATCTCGTATATTCCGGATTGTCTTAATGTGTGATAATTGTTAAAACATAATTATTCTTGTTATTTTAAAGCATTCTATTTCTATATTTGTATTTTGTTTTTACTGAATTGTGATTAATAATTATGTATATCAGGTTATGTGGCGAGTTTATATAATATACATGCTCTATAAAAGCGTGAAATATATTAACTAGAAAACAAACGACAGTGTTCTAGATAGTATACTATAGCAGTATAGTTAACTTTTATATAACCATATTTTTATTTGGTAATAGTGCCGCTGTTTATCAACGTGTATCATAACTCAACGATTTTGAATTTCTGTGTGACGTTTTATGATAGTGATTATTTTTCCGTCAAAAAAATGAAATTGACGTCAGCTGATGGTGAATGTTAATTACTGCCGCCTGTTTCCCAATCATCTTCCTTGTGTATAGGTTTGTAACCAGGGCTCGTGGGGTTCCGCGTCACAATTAGTGATGGCAAGACTGTGAATAATTCATTACGTGCCTGACTCCTCGGATACTAAACGACCAGACCGCAACTGCACATGCGCCTGCACTGCTTAATGGTAGTTATAGGAACACGTACGCCCCTGTATACTATTACACAATGCGGAATCAGCTTTAAACGGATAATCCAACTAATTATTGTAATATGCCGCGTGTATCTACAATAGGCGCCCTGTTTAAATCGAACTATATTAATACACATGCATGTAGGGCATATAACCCTATAGATTGCTTTTTTATCGTGGGTATAGCAGTTGTCATATCTCTTGCTATATTGGAAGAGGGGTCATCAGATACTGATCGCCGTTGTATTTGGCAAAGGATGTGACTGATATACTGGAGCAGGTAAAATATGATTAATTGAATCAGAACTGGTCTATTATTTCCCTTCCGTTAACGATACAGATGCCCCCAGACAATAGGTGCATGCAGTATAGACCATTTCAATAAATAAAGGTATACATTCTGAATTATATTTTCTTTCCATTAGTGATACAGCTGCCGTTGGAAATGTTTTATACACGGTTTAATCAAATAATCCTGGTGGCTTGGCCGTCTGGATTGTATATCAGTTTGGAGACAATTAGATGGAATGTGTTATACTCAAACACTAAAATTTGATTCTTTGTCGATTAAGTGCCTCACACAATACCCTGACGTCCGCATAGTAATTGGGTTGGCAAACAATATAGATATGATCGGCGATAGTAAGTTACTTGTTTTGTACTTGACAACTGTACCTTGGAGACTTGGTTCACTGATTTGCATGCTTATCCAGCGAACCGTAAGTGTTGTCGCTATGTCTCTGTGGTGTCCTTACATGGAACTATAGTATCCATCGATGTGCTATAGGTACAACATCTACTAGTATAAACTTCATGATTATGATAAACGAATGCAGACTTTTGAAATAAGAAGGTGCAGAAACATACCCACACTGCCTAGATATGCAATTTTAAGAAATCAAATTTAATGCAGTGATGTTTCTTATGACACTATCACACCTTATACACCTGTCCCCCGTTAAATATAACCCCAAATATATTTGTATGATTTATTGTTTTTGTAATGGTTGTTTTAATATATTTAAAATTATTCTATATTAGCCACCTATGCAGATACGTAACTGGATACATCCACTATTACTTCCAGATAGTCCAACCTATCCACCATGGATTTCCTCGGTCACACCCAAACCGCCACCTATTTGACTGGGCCCAGGCATAACACCCAGACAGACTTCCTCCCCTCCATCAGCACCATGCGCTCCTCCTACAAGGCGTACGACACCTACCCCGCCCCGTCCCCACTCCGGCGGTCCCTCACCACCCTGCCGTGGAGACCCAGCACGTACTACCAGACGGCCCAGGTCAACCCCAACGCGGCTCTCACCCGCAGCATGCCGGACCCCATGTCGGCCCGGAACCAGCTCACCGAGCTGGACAGCATCAAGGTTCTGCCGGTGTTCGCCGCGGCGAGGAACGCCCTGTACACCCGATACACTCCCAACGACTGGAGCAGCTCGAACCAGACCAACTACCTGAGCTCCGACAGGGTCCGGAGCGGCGCCGAGCGCCTGAGGTTCGACACCGTCCGCCTGTGCCGGGAGACGGACGACAAGACGCGCCGCACCCAGACGGACGTGGGCAAGAGGCTGGGCGAGAGGATCGGCGACATCACCTTCTGGAAGACGGAGCTGAACCACGAGACGGACAACATGGTGAGCGAGATCAACGCCCTGCAGGAGGCCAAGAGGATCATGGAGAAGGCGCTGGCGGAGACGGAGAACCCGCTGCACATCTCGCAGGAGTGTCTGTACAACAGGGAGAAGAGGCAGGCCATAGACCTCGTGCACGACAACCCGGAGAGGGAGCTCATCAGGGTAAGCAATGCCGTCTCTTGTCTCGTTTACGTTGCATTCCTAAATGGATCGCCAAGTGTAGTGCACGGTGACCAGACGGAAGGTACAACCTAGTCCTAGTCAAAGACGTTGGCAACGATGTTTTCGATTTAGTTTTTAAACAATCAAAAACATCCTTTAAAACATCTAAAATACATGTTGACAAGGACTAGGTTTAAATCAAATCATATCCTCATGTTAGTTGATCTCCATATGGATTTGTGAATAGCATATCGGGCAGCAATGTACCAAACCATCTGATTTGTCGGGTCAGCACAAATTGATCTCGTATTCATTTGGAACATTGCACATGTACGTTGCTATTCTATGTGTATCCTGTTATCATTTTTTAAAGTGATGCGTCCAATTTTATTAGTGCCATTCAATGTTTCTATTGGCAATGTTTCAGCATATGTAAGTATTTAGTCAGTATTTCCTGGTTCTTCTTCCATCACGGGATGTGTAGTTAATGTTGGATGTGCTATGTATTCACCGTGGATATGTAGCTTTGCTAAAGGTCAAGATAGCTGCAGCCAAGGTTATGTTATGTCAATAGGTAGTTTTTATAATCTGCTCAATACACGTATTTGAACTCGATCCTTTTCAGCCTGCCACACATATTGTATAGGATTTACATGGAATAGAAATTATCGATTACAAGTGATGGTATTTGGTTAGGTAGGGAAAACTCGTCTGGCAAGTATAGAATGACTGATACATCGCATTAATGTTATCCGGTAGATATAAATAAAAAACGAGAGCTAACCTAAAGTAACCGTGCGAGTTAGTAATTTAACCACTTGTTGGGGGTATTACTCTGTGATAAGAGCGGCTTAGTGGTGTTCTCGGGGACTTTAGTATATCAGTCGAGGTTTGTTTCTACTTGTATCGCATATGGTATGTTGATGTCGCCTACGAGTCGAAATTTTGACACCAATATGCCCTACATTTAAAACCAGCCATTTAAAATTAAGACTGTTTTCCGTTCACCAGTGTTGAAATATTGAAATACTATAAACTTTTAAACAGTTTTTGTAGTTGGCGTGGCGAATTGTATTGGACGTTACTATTGGTGTCGTGTTTTATGCGAATGTTATTCTGGATCTAGAAGTAGATAACAATTGCTGGGCATTCACATGGTGTATTCACACTGTTCGGGGTCGCTTGCACACTGCATTCGAAGTCAACCTGCATTGCTATTTGATTGCAGGTCTATTGCATACGTTGACCCAGATGGTTCATTCCAGGACATTTCTATTGACAAGTTGACAAGATTGATTGCAACTTCCATGTGACCCATGGATTTACGGCGAGGCCATAGTTACTAATAGTTCAAAGTGAAATAGACTGTTCCAAACTATAACTGTAACTTTTACCGCATACTAGTTTGAAGGGATTAAGCTATTTAACACTTGCATAAGTTCCGTTTGTAATGGCAATATGAACTATGTTAGGGAATTTCGTTTTTTGCTTGTTTTGGTTTTCTTAATAATGAATATTTTAAAATCGTAATGTCGACCATGCAAGACGACCCCAATCATTCCCATCCCTGATCATGGGACACGGATATTGATTTACGTCCTCTGAATTTACTATGAAGACCCACTGGGAACGTGGAAACTATATCAATTTGTGCCTTGTCATCAATTGCCATGGTAGTTAGCCCTGTGAATCCAGTGTAGACGTGCGAAACATTAGACTTCACAAATCGTACACACCTAACCGTATCGCCGTTCATTCAGTCTGGAGTGTGCGTGTATCCAACAGCCTAAGATATCTACGGGATTTCTGTTACTCGAGATAGTGCACTGCTTTGGTTATGAAAACCCAGGAGGTCAATGATTTATTATCCGGTGACTACATAATATCGTCAAGACGTACTGTCTAGCTGCTTACCTACCTGTGTACGTGAGGTCACATTTCCTCTGACATATACTGTTCAACTGAGACGTCCCGTTGCCATAACTTTTCATAATAAACGTAAGACAAATAGAAACACTTGAACGGAAACCGTATCAATTTTACTATCGGAATGTTGGCCGTACTTTAGTCACCTCATATTGCGTTTGCAGCAAAAAGGTCAATGTGTCCCGTTCCAGGATTCTTACAAAGTCCTGGCAGGACAATTTCTCCTCGGGTGTCCTGCCAGGTGGGATTTTGTTATGATCCTGGAATAGGACACCCATAATCACGATTTCAGCATGATTGCACATAACCCAAAATTACACGAACCCAAAATTGTCTCTCTCTTAATTTTTCATTAATACATAATTGATGAAATCTAGAAAGCGGCTCTAAACCCCATACAAAAAACCCAGCAACACACATAAATAATGAAAGTGTGCCTTCTATGGAAGGAGATCGTTACCAACATTACATTGTATCAATATATTCCCAGAACTATGCAATTGAACAATCGTAGGGATACTATTATACTATAGAACGTTTTGAAATAGGTTTATTACTTTAGGGAAAAACAAAACAAACAAATTTCATGACATCCCATGCTATGCCTAAATTTTAGTAGTTTCTGTCTAACATGTCTAAGGCATTGTAGAAGCAATTTTTCCAATAATGAAAAATCTAATTATTAAAATACGGGATACCAATACAGCGCGTTGAACACAATAATTATTATTATTATTATTATTATTATTATTATTACTATCATTATTATAATATTATCTCTATTTGGATACTGTGAGGCGTGACAGTATTCCATCCACCACACATGAACACGTTCGTGTAAGGTGTGTATCTGACAAGTCATGATGTCCCATATACTGTACATAGTTAGGGTGGAGGTCAGCGAAGTCTCCATATATCAGCCACAGTCACTGCATGGCTCTCGACAGTGTATTGACTTAATGATTATACAATGGACATGTCGGGATGGCGTCAAGCTATAGCTATCACCTATAATTTATACTATTTGGTTAGTATTTAGTGTACTTTGAGTCAACTGTCTAACTACCGTCATTACGTAATACTATAATAATAATAATAATAACAATAATAATAACAACAAACAACAATAATAATAATAATAATTGTTATTATTATTATAGTAATAATAACAATAATAATAATAATAATAATAATAATAATAATAATAATAAAGTTGTTGGACTATAATGCAGACATCTGAATTAAAGTATTAAAAATAATCCAATTTCTGATTCCTATAAGATTCCTATACGAATCTGCAAGCGCCAATACACGCCCTGTAGACCTCTACGAGAGAAAGTTGTTACAATATTTAATTCTATCCTGGTCTGGTTTGATAACTAGTGGCTGCCATCTTGATTAGGTAATTAACTCTGCGACAATAATTGGCACTTCATGTATGTAACTAATCGTAAGGCTAATAGGCAATAGCTTCCACTCCCTTTCAACGTGATATGTTACGTCTGGAGCGCAAGTAAAAAGCTATACATGTGTATGTAAAACACGTTCATGCCTGAATATAGCACCGTATGCGGCTAGACACCCCTGTGGGGTTTAACACACAGACCTCGTGCACCACGCACATATTTATTGTATACCGTCTTTGCTCGATAATTCATTGTACGGTCATATCTCCTAAAATTAATAATAGGCTTGAGGCTGGTAAACATTTGCCATACTCGTATAGCATTTCAAGTCTGACTGAATGTTTTTTTTACTCGTTCGTTTAATAATTGTTTGCATGTTTATTTGCAAATCAATACTGCAGTAGATTGTGTTAGCGTTTGATTGAGTTGGCATAGTTATGATATGGTCTTGCAGCACATTAGCGATAAAGTGTTCACATATTTACTTAATAATGTAATTGACACATATTCTTTGCCTCATGACGCAAATGTCTCTATTAATAGTATGTATCGTTCAATAGCTAATCCACCACTTCGACATATTTTAATGGCTTTTAAAAGCGGGTGTATTGTTATTCAGAAGTTATAGAACAAGTTTCATACTAAAGGCTCCGTCCGTTGATAAATTTCATATTGATCTAGGGATTTATAGAAACAATATTATGTTACAAAAAGTCATTCAGGTCGAAGTTAAACATTCTTTATACATTCATTAAGGGTATCCTTTATATCACCGCAGGCAATATCGCGTAGCCGGAGTTAATGCACCCGGTATCGTTAGCTGCCTGTGTTATAACCACCTCACGCAGAGGACTTCCGGTGCGGGCACGTGATACCTGCTTGGCCGCTGCTTAATAGCTTTCCAATAACAGACTTTCGTCTTGTGCTCCATTGACGACTATTGCCCCAGAAGTCCTTAGCTAATCTCTCTGATCGAATGAGCTATAACCAGGTCAGACAGCATGGAGATCGACTGGGGAGTGCATGCAGTTTATTGGGTCGGGAAACATCAGTCTAGCCATCGATCTCTGTTACTTCATTCCGGATATCTGCATATAGCGCGTCCGTGGTAACGGGGCGTTGTCCGGCGGTGCCGTAATGAAAAGGCTGATGTGACAGAAGCTTATATATAGTGGGAAATAGAGACGATCACACAATCGTATATATTTAAACAGTTGAATTGTTAAAGATAATAATGGTCGGAAAGCCCATAGGCTAATCTCAAGATATTTTGTGACATCGACATTTACAACGTATTGAAATATTCCGTCAGTATTTCAAGTCGAAGGTCGCGGTTGTCATGCAGCTACAAAAAGTATTATAGAAAACCCGGTTGCAGGTCACATCACAACTGGTTTGAATGAAACCATGAAACATCATGTTGTCACTAAGCACAGAAATGTCTAAATTTCCACATCTTCTTCTTTCTTTTCTTTCCGTTTGTTGCTCACTATCTTCTTACGATTTTTTTTCTGGAGTTGGGGTTCGGGTCTTAACCACCACATAGCTGAAGACCTACCTATATTGCACTGTTGCCGTCACGGAATACCAATTACAAACACCGTCGCCGTCTATTAACATGTCGGCAATCGTCCGTATTCTACTTAATTGTCACGTATTGCCAGTATTCCGCACCCGCGTAGGAGGCGACCCGGCCTCGTATCGAATACATGTAGATCGCTTTATATCACCTGCCAGAATACTTTGCAAGCACCAGTCTGCGCTCTACGATTGTAAAGAGTTTTAAATAGTGCGTGATCCCGTGAATACGGCCGGGTGATTCGAGGGCACTGCCTGTCGGAGCGCGTCCGGTCAACGTACCTGAGCCACGGGCACGGCACAACGAGGGGGCTTTCAGCGTGGAACTGGAAACATTTTGTAACTGTGGTTCATGCCCTTGTTTGACCCAGAACGTGATATAATCTGGCTTCTCCTAGTGCTAAGACTATCAGATATCTTAGGCATACTGTGTTGTATTGGTGTAGCGGTACTGACACAAAAAGAACAAAATAGCCATGTATACCAAAGACGTGTTTATATGTTTGACTCTTTGATACTGTTCTAAGGTCGCCGTAATCTAGTACCATTACGGTTACCTCATTACTTGCTGGCTTCGTTATGCAGTTGTCAATGGGGGTCTGTTATTTCTTCGATAATAGCTTGTGAGGTCCTTAGAATTTACGAGTCGTGTTATGTTAGTATGCCTGGTAAGGACTATATCCTGTCAGAAATCAATAAAATCATTATGTCTGGTACATGGTGTGTTATTTATCTCTTGTCATGTCATGTTGTCTGATAAGGTGTAACTAATAACTATGGTTTGCTATTACCTATCAGTCTACGCCGTGTGGGTGTAATAATAATCAAGTGTAATACTAATAATACATTGAGTCCATATGTGGGTGTATTTCAAAGGTGCAGGGTTACGTTTCACTTGTCAAACTTTCGAGTCTTCTTGGTTGTGTTAGCCAAACATCACGTACTATAAAGGATCACGTTTATGATTTGAAACTATGAGTAAGTGTTTGCGTCTAAATTTGCGGTGGATATATTTAATCTTGGAGATTACTAGTACATGAGGCCTTTAATAAGCATATTTTTGGGGGTGGGTGGGTAGGGGGTGTATGATATCATGCTTGGCTCAAATGTTCCATGGACATAGTTGAACAAAACCTTGAGTTCAGCATGAAGTCGTACTCAAAATAGTTCCGTTACCTCGGGCACCAGTTGCCCAGCAGGCATGCTCTATTTATGATAACGTTGTTCAACGGTGTGTCTTGTTCACCATGCCCTGATGTCATGTGCTTCAACTTGCAGGAGGTTGACATCATCAAGCGATGCCAGGACAGGATGAGGAACGCCATCGAGAAGTCCAACGTCCAGCTGAGGTCGGTCTCGTGTAGTCTCGTGTAGTCACGTGTAGTCTCCTATACCTCTGTGCACACCATCCTCGAGACACAGGTTCAGTGTCGGCTCTTACGTACGCTACTTCTACATAGAAAGGCATTGGGGCTGTACTGTGTTTTAGAGAATGTGTGTGCACGGACGGACGTCACTTCGTATATAGCGCCAACCATGTCAGTTACACACTATTTGATTACATATATCTCCCTTAGTTAGTTAGTATACTAGTATTCGCTTTAAGAGCTGTTTCGAAAATGCACTAAATGATCATAATAGTGACGTTATTTTCCAAGATATAATTAGAAACTTTTAAATTATGCTAAATTGTATATATTGATATGAAGTCCTTGTAAAGACGTGGGAAGCATTTTTCTTTCTGTCCTTTTTTTTATTAATAATAATATTTTTAACAGTTTGGAAACATTGTCTCATTAACTATATTGAAAGTCTTTTTTTTTTAATGTAACAAAATCCAGAAACATCCACAAAGCAATCGGCTCCAACGTCTTTGACAACGACTATCATCTACGGTACTATCTAATGCATGGGTACTTTAAAGGGATATTGTACTATGGCTTGTATATTGTGTTAGTTTGAATCGGGCGGCCACTCACGAAGTAGAGAAGGACGAGCGAGACAAAGAGCTGGCCGAGGGTTTAGACACCCAGTGCCACGGCATAAGGGACTCCTCCAGGGGCATACATTATCACAACGGAGTAGAGCGAGTAGATCGAACGTAAGTGCCTCGTTGCTTTTGTTGCCTTGTTTTCATTCCGTATCGCCCGTGTTCCTTCCTCTCAGCATGAGCAGAGCGGCCCAGCACGAGCTGGAGAAGGACACAGGGGACAAGTTCAAGGCCCAGAGCCTGGACGAGAGCTGCCACGGGATGAGGAACAACTCCCGCGGACTCAACTTCCACAACGGCGTCAACAGGGTCGACAATACGTGAGTCGGGACGTGTGAAGTGCACCTTGTCTGCTGCATGCTCACTCCCGGCTTCTGCTGGCTGCACTGGTCGTTCTTCTTCTAACTGCACTGGTGATTCTTATGCTGGCTGCACTGTGGTGGCTCTTCAGACGCACTGGGTACCGTTTTTCGAAGATCTCGTATCCGCTATGAGACCATAACGCTCTCGTAACTGTGCGTGCGCCATGTATGAGAGGTCGCTACGAAGGTGCTTATGGTCTGTCTCGCATAGATATGAGAGCTTCGAGAAACGATACCCAGGTTCTTCCGCTGCTGATCTTTTCACATCTTCACCGGAGCCTTGCTTTCGCGTTATTAACCATGTGTCGTTTTAGCTATTGGCGTTTTGAACTTACACGCCTTTAGCTCCGAGATTGTGTTCTGATAACAATGTCCTGTCTTTGTTTTCTAGTCAGTCAGAATGACTATTTCTATGCGTTCAGTTCGTGTGTTTGTTTATTGCATATATCATGCATATATATACTAGTAGTAGCTAGACGAGTGTGTTTGCATAGAAATGCATGTCTACAAAGACTACATAGATATTTACACCATTCACCATGTTTGAAATTCACCCTCTCAGTAATACAACTATCGTGTTATTAAACATTGTGCTCTTTGAGTTAAACATGCCTTTTATTGTAAATGACTGCATGCCTACTGCACACTTTCTGTATCGAATTGTGCAATTAAGTGCTTTGAAAACTCAGAAAATCGGTAAACAAAGTCTAATATGTTAAAGCAAGATTGATGTCGTTAATTATGAATTTCAAAATATTTGTTCCATTTTACTTTCTGAAACATTACTTCAAAAGTTTGTTTGTTAGAGATAGACAATGGTATTTTAATGTGGGTTTTGTTTAAAACATAAAATTGTAATTGTTGACAGGTACCTGCGTATTAGGCATCTATGATGTATGCCATCACGCCTGCCCTCAGTGTCTTAATATCTCCTCTCGTGTCTGCAGGGTGTCCGTCCCAGAGTCGTGGGCCAAATTCAGCAACGACAACATCCAGCGCTCCCAGAGCGAGCGCGCCGCGTCCAAGCAGATGAGGAACGAGATCGAGAGCATCCTCAACTCGTGCGCCAACGACATGTGGCAGGAGTGGAACGCCGTCAACGTGGCACTCACACAGCGGGTGCAGGAGTCCTCGGACGCAAGGAACAAGCTCCAGACCCACCTGTCCAAGGTACGGCCAGTCGTCCAGCTCCGTCCTCTCTCCCGCTGAGCTGCGGTCGCTGTCTTGTCTGTGCAATATTGCGACGAAATACAGGAAAACTAGACTACTTTCAAATAGACACGAGATAGCCCGAGATTCACTTAGTATCTGGTGATATAACCTGGTCAAAAATCTAAATGCGCACAAAAATCTATTGCGACGTCACACAAAAATATATCACGAGCCAGACTTCCTTCACCTGTCACCAGAAATTAAGAGTCGAAGTCGCGTTTGTTGTTATTTCCGGTGACAGTTGAAAGAAGTCATGCTCGTGACGCTTATTTGTGACATTACAATACGGCAGGATTGATTTTTGCGCATTTAGAGTTTTGACCAGCTTATGTTACCGGATCTCATGACCTACTTACACTACCTATAGCACTTGACGAGACTTACACTCCCTATACAAAAACCTTCAAATGTATAGTGTATAGGACTGATATCTGTCCATTGGTGTTATTAAAAATCATAGCTGCTCTGTCGTCCTGCAGATAGTTTGAAAGTCTGGCCACCCTTTGGTGAACCTCTATCCACTACGACACCAAGTAACCCAGTGGTCTTGATTGTACGATTGTATCTCGCGAGGGGCAAGTGGTATCGAAGAGCATACGGGAGCTTCATGAAAAGGTTGAGTGCCCTTGTCGATCGCTGACGCCTGACAAGTCCAAGACGTCCACTGCATGGGAAAGCCTTTAAAATAAATGTGCATGCGCATCAGATGGACTGTGCATCTGTATTAATTATGAGCTGTTTTCTCTCTGGTTTGTAACTCTCCTGTCTTGTTGTCGTGCAGGTCCTGCAAGAGATCTTCGACATGGAGAAGAACATCGAGCTGCTGAAGAAGGCGATCCAGGACAAGGAGGCGCCCATGCAGGTGGCCCACACCAGACTGGACACCAGGATCCGCCGCCCCAACGTGGAGCTCTGCAGGGACACCGTCCAGCACAGGTAACCCACCACTAGCTGTTTGCTCGCTCCAGAGGACCTCGGGGGCCTGATGCACGACGCTCTTGTAGCCTACAACTATTGTAACATCAACGCTTTCTATTGTGGCGGGAGCCCAGTTACAACTAATGTAGCGCTACAAGAGAGTCGTGCAAAAGGCCCCAGGTCCAGATGATCAAGAAACAGTCGCACTGTAGGGCCTGAATCTGAGCGCATGACATAGACCTCGATAACTATAGGCTCTGCTTGAACACCAACCATTTCGTTAAACGTAGACCAAGCTCCAAGATTACAATGCTTTCTTGAGTACGATTTCATTCTCAACTGAAAGTCTTGTTCGTAAATCTCCATATTAATTTTGAGCTTGAGAATGAAATCGTAGGCCTACTCAAAGGTTTCATAATCTCTGGACCGGGGCTGCTATAGCTGTATACACAACGGCGTGATTCTAAGGTAACCTTCAACCTTAACCATGCATAGACTTACATGCATACCATTGCTAAGGTTAGAGTAACATCTACGTTAAGAGTTTCGCCGTTTTATACTGCATACACATAGGCAAACGTGATCTTGTTCTTGACATACAGTCTTACGTTCTTCCCAAACAGCAATAAGGGATCCATTGTGTCCATGTAATACAATTTATATCTTTTGTTTCTGCGCTTTCCAGGCTGGTTGAGGAGGTTTCTGAGATCTCCGAGACGGTGGAATCTCTCCAGTACAAACTGCGCATGTCTGAGAACGCTCTCCAGGAACTACTCCGCACCAAGGGCACCCTGGAGCAGGACCTGGCCATCAAGAACAACAGTCTCTTCATCGACAGAGAGAGATGTCTGGGCATGCGCAAGACGTTCCCCATGACGCCCAGCATCGTTTCTGTGTAACGGCGCCTGATAAAATAGTCAACTCATCGGTTGTTATATTGCCTCGTCTGTGATGAATGCGTTTTGGGGGTTCTGTTCACCACCCCGTTTGTCTGTTTGATAAGGACAATCCGTCTTGTTGTTTTTATGAAGAAAGAAGAAAAAAAACTATTGTGGATTTTCATGAAAACAGTATTTCCTATTTTTCAACCACCCCTCAATCAGTATTATCTGTTTAGCACTGCTGGATTTGTATGATATTTGTTATGATTAACCAGTTTGTTTATATGCAATATTCCGTCCAATTATTGCATGCAATTTCCAGCATTTTTTTCCATATATACTATTTGTCTGAATGTTTTAATACATGCTTGTGAAGAGCTTTATTGTATATATCTATTTAACCTACATGAACCGGATGGAACTTACAATTTCCTACAATCAGTGAAAGTAATTTTATGAATAGAGCAGGAAATTTGCAAATTGAGACTACTATACTGTATCATGTTCTTTCACTTGTACAATTTATTTCTATTGTGTGGAATATTCCTGTATTATCAATCGACCTGATGAAATGTTTCGGTTTCCTAATTTCAGTGAAGGTATTTTTGTGAATGATGTTCAAGGTATGATAATCAAGGAACAATCCTTTAAGTAAAGATAACGGTGCCAAGTTATTCTTTGAATTGCTTTCTTTTTCGGCGACTATTCTGAAGGCAATTAACAAAGGTTGATCGGAACGATTCAATTTACAGCATTATTTTATTGTAAATAGTCACATATATTTGTTGCGTTTTTTCTACATTTTCTTCTCTGTGATATACGTATTTATATAGATCTCATTCACATAATGCATGGCAATGTTACAGACCGTGACAACGTCAGTATATTTAGGATTTGGCGTGGTAATGTCTCACAATCACTATAGCTTACGCTCTGTCTCCACTTGCTTTATTCGGATGTCTATTTTTATTGTAAGAAACAATCTTGCAAATAAAACATGTGAATTGTCACAAGCCTTGTCTTCGTAATTCGTGGATGTCTTATGAGAACACAACAAGGACCTGCATGCAGTAACACCAACGGTCCAAAACGCAACTTGTTTCCAACACATGTAATGCTGAAGGCCGTTTATGAAAGTTCCACTCCTGTGTTTAGGGTTGAGGTGAGAGGCCACCCTGACCACCATTAACCCTCTCCCTGTTGGAGGCAACCGGAAATGCCCTAAAGAGCTGGGCCTGGGCCTAATCCAGCAGGGAGAGGGTTAAATATATTGTTTCTGGTGCTGGCCTACTGGGTTCATCGGGTTCATCACTGTGCAATCAGATTCCATTTCCACACCCTGGGGAGTATACAACCAAGCTGCCGTGTTGCAGGCGCTAGAGGATTAACATTCACATGAACATCTCTTCCTACCGGGTACCCATTCTCTGCTGGGTGAACAGAAACACCATCGAACTAAGTCACTTGCCTATTGTAAGGTGACACCACCAATGTGTCTCTGTGTGTGGCGGGATTGAACCTTAGATACTCTCAGGTTATGTCACCCATCCACCTACTGTAAACGACCGAGCGTGCTTAACCTGAGCGGTCTACTATGCAATGCATGGGACCATGCATGTCATTTGATGCCTTACATAGATATTTTATAAGCAAACATCTCAAATAATTATTTTTATTTGATTCATGCTTTACATGTATTTGGGTTCATTTTAAGTAGGCCTACTAGTATTTCGAAAATCTTTGTTGGTAGGCTACATCATTGGTATTCTTTGGGGGCATTTCGATAGACCGTCCTGCTGACGCGTAGTAGTACGTGTATTATAATTCGATGTATATTTATCTATCTTTCTGTTCATGCCTGTGTGGGAAAGGATGCCTGACGAATACGTCCTTGGTATGGTAGTCTTGTGAGAAACACTAAAACCATGGGAACATTGATGATTTTAACACTGCTTCAGAACATTACTAGATAAGTGTCATGTCAAACACAGAAAATCTGTAAGAGAAAGAAACTGAAGATGACACAAAGAGTAGCCTATACATCTGAG
>JAULBP010140391.1:0-16070 GCA_032355345.1 Lepetodrilus pustulosus | reverse complement strand
TAGAATACACACGTGGCAATATACAGATATCATCCTTGGTCTGTCAGTACCAGCTGGTACTCGCAGGTTTACTGCAACATTCAGCACTACAGATGTTGTGGGTTTCCTCCTGCCCTAAACTGACAAGTCATAGTGTTAGTGAAAGATTCTAGAAAGCGACTCTAAACCCCAATACAAAAAGAACCACCTCTACACAAGCTCACTGATGACATTACACTCACAAGATGCAGGGCTCGACAGTAAGGATTGTCCGCCTGTCCGGGACAGCTATGATCCACAGGCGGACATGTGAAGTAGCCCAGATTAACAAGCCTTTTACCTACAGTTGCATGTCCGATAGGGCACAGGACAGGTGCCTCAAAAGGTTAATGTAGAGCCCTGAGATGCTCACTCATCTACTAATTATCTGCTTAATACATGTACATGTTTGCAGCCTCTAATAAGTTGACATTTTTATTACACCCCTCCCCGTCCCCGAACAAAAAAAAGGGATATCCTTATTACATCCCCCCCAAAAATGTAAAAATAAAAAGAAGAAATAGAAAGAAAAGAAAAATGGATATCTCTGCACCATCACTGTCTCAGCACAGCATTGTGATTCGTAAAAGCTACGACTAATCCTTTTAAAGTATTCACAAAGTTTCTAATTCAATGTGCAGCGGTTTCTTCATAGTCGGATATCAGGTGATGCATATCTCACCATCAGCCTCGCAAATGTCAATCTGAAGGTGAGATATAAATAAACACCATCATACCTGGAAGGAGTAGCCGCTCGCCAGGCCGTCGTTTCAGAACAGATTTCGCCATGACATCGGAGCTGAGCGATCGCAGCTTTGTAACCATGGGTGGCCTGGGATTGACTGTAGGTACCCAGTAGTGACTCAGTAGTGACTCTGTAGTGACTCGTGTGTATAGAGATCTACCTCGCTGTCGATCACTGACAACCGATTAGCACTATAGACGTGCGCTACACCTGTAGGCACTGAAAAGATGGTACTATGTAGAATGTAATTTTATGCAAGAGATGCAAATGTATGTCATGCAGTGATTGAAATAGATGGGGTCCAGGGATGTCATTTGAAAATCTGCAATGTTAAAGGTATCTGTGTGACCCCCTGAAAATTGCAGATTTTAACATTGGGCCTATGGAAAATGACCCCCTGATTATTTGTTTGTATTTCGAACACTGTTATGTCTGACTGGTGTCGACCATCCAGAATATCCATTTGCCGTTTTCGTCGCATATAGGGATGACAGATCCCTGCTGTCATGTTAAACAATAAATTATTTACTCGTTTGCATTTTTAAAAATTAAAGAATCGATTTCAAGATGATGATTTCCCTGATTAATTATGAGTAATTAGATTGTTGTAATGAATAGGTATTTCGCTTTGATTAAAACTGAAGTATGTGGTAAGAAATCTAGGTCATAATAATGGAATTGATTTGTTCTTCATCGTGGCCTTGTATTTCATATTCCAAGACATTCAAGACTTGTGTTATTGTAAAAGTATCTCATATTATGTTGGTTGTAGTGTATGCTGATGTCAGTAAATATATAGATAACTAATACTACTAATAGACAGCTATTGACATGACCTTTAGCAATCTAACATCATGGTTCACAATTGATTAAGACCTAGGATGGTACTGGTTAATGGAAGTTTCATGTTGCAGAAAAAAAACACGTATTCTTTGACAAATTATTACTGAAATGACCATACAGTCTCATGTGTCTGAAATGTTTTTCAATCTACAGTTTCTGTCAGTAGCTACAGTACTAGTACAAGCAGTTAATATTGATGCTGTAATGTATGTTGATGGTCAGTTGTTCTGATATTGATCAATGGCGAAAATTAGAGTAGCGTTATCTGGGACTTCTTAAGGGAATATATGGAGTATCATTGACTATCTGGGGCATGGTTTTCTATGTATGGCTATTGATCTTCTCTAGCTTAATTGTGGTCATTGTTAGGTATTCTTATTACGGGAAAATATAAATCTTAGCTGATAGAACATTCATTAAGTTTTATCCTAAAATATCTGTTCCTTGATTAACTATGAAAACATTGACAATTGGTCATAACTATCTCCTTAATACATGAACAGATACTATATTAAAGCATTCAATATTACTTCCCTCTTTTTATTATTCATGGTAATTTTTGTGGGAATAAAAATGAAGAGCCTGTATATATGTTGTAGTAGAAAGTTCTGAGTCAAATGCAATAGTTCTATATCATCATGACTGCAGATACTAAAAAAATATTAATCTGTAAAACAAATAATAACATTGGTTTGGCCTAAATGTAAGTACCATACTTGTGGTCTGACTGTGACAAAGTCATCTCCATCTCTCCAAGTTTCATCATGTCTCGCCCAAAGTCATTAATTGTCAGCAATTGATATTGAGAGTGACAACTCCTTAATTAATGTAATTAGGTTTGGACTTTGTTGACACTTGATAGTTCCTCATTACAAACAGTTGAAAATTCATGAAGTACTTGGTGTACAGCGATGCCGTGGGGAACAAGATGTCGTCTGAAGTCGTCTAACAGCAATAAGGGACTGTGTTGACTACCCAGGTAGTTATAGTAACACAATGGGTATGGCTTATGTCCTGGCAATGGATATGTCTAGCATACCTGTGGTATTCTAGGATATTGCCACACTATGTCAGCAGTGTTATGTCGTCATGACAGTGATACACCAACTGAACATTGGTATGCCAGTTGCTATACTAGCATATACTAGCAGTGATATGTCAACAGAGGTATGGCATCGTATCATAGTGATACGCCGACTGAACAGTGGTGTGTCAGCTTGTCAACTGGATCAAAGCATTCTTGCCACGTAAACTGAATTGAGATTTAATGATGCCTTTTTCGGGAACCATTTCCACAGGTTCTCCTACAGTCTGTGGATGAATGTATACTCTTAGAAACGTGGATAGATTTACTTGTATTTACCATTACACGGAAATATACCCATCTCTTGAAGTGTTGCCCATGCCTTGATGTTGCCCTGACACAATGTTGCCCATGCCTTGAAGTTGCCCATAACTCACTGTTGCCTTTGAACCAGTGTTGCCCATGACTCAATAGTGTTGCCTACAACTCATTAGTAACGTCCATGCTTCAATGTTGCCTTTGATTCACTGGTTTGCCTGTGACATAGTAGTGTTGCCCATTATTCAGTCCTGTCCATGACTCAATGTTGCAAGTGACTCGCTGGTTTGCCAGTGGTTACCTTAGACCTAATGTTGCCCATTACTCAATGCTGTTCATAACTCAATGTTGCAAGCGACATGCTTGTTTTCCAGTGGTTACCTTAGACCTAGTGTTGCTCATGACTCAATGTTGCCAATAATGCAATGTACAAGTGACTTGCTGGTTTGCTAGTGGTTAACCATGGACCCAGTGTTGCCCATGACCCAATGTTGCAAGTGGCTTGCTGGTTTGACAGTAGACAACCTTATATTCAGTGTTGCCCACATCTCAGTGCTGCCTTGTGTTCCAGGCCCAGCTGATTGCCCAGTCCATCGGGCAGGCCTTCCAGGTGGCCTACATGGAGTTCCTGAAGGCCAACGGCATCGAGGACCCCGGCATCCTGAAGGAGATGGACTACCAGGACGTCCTGAACCAGCAGGAGATCTACGGGGAGGAGCTGAGTCTGTTTGCCAACAAGGACTACCACAAAGAGGTCAGTTATTTTCTCAAAAAATATATAGTGAACATTTCTCTCAGTAGGTTTTAATAAGTCTAAACTTCATTTTGAAAGAAGGAATCACTTCATTTACTTATAAAAGAACTATCCAATCCAGGGCAGTTGCAGGAAAGGCAAATATAGAATTAATCTTAGAACTTGCCGATCCAAGGAAGTTGCCGTAAAGGCAAATATTGAATGAATCACAGAACTTCCCAATCGAAGGAAGTTGCAAGAAATGAAAATATAGAATGAATCTTAGAACTGTCCAATCCAAGGAAGTTTCTTGTTGCTGTGGCCATTAAGCTAAAGAAATAACGACATTTAAGAACAACAGAACAATCTTAGCACTAGGAGAGTTGTAACTCGCTTTGCATGGATAGAAGTTACAACTCACATGACTATAATTATTCTGTGGTCATCATTCTGCCATTGTTTCATTCCATAGGTGATCGTGCCGAAGTCGAAGGGAGAGCCTCTGGGTGTGGTGATCGTGGAGTCCGGGTGGGGGTCCATGGTGCCCACAGTGGTGTTGGCCAACATGGCGCCGGCAGGGCCTGCAGCGCGGTGTGGACAGCTGAACATCGGCAACCAGATCATCTCCATCAACGGCATCAGCCTGGTGGGCCTGCCTCTCTCTGCCTGTCAGAACCAGATCAAGGTAGGAGGCATCTTTGTAAATGTTTGAGAAGGTATTGTCTCTAGTATAGAGACAGCTTGAGGACCTGCCTCTGCTTGTCAGAAACAGAACACAGTATAAGGTGTCCTTCTACATGTTTTGAAATTGTATCGGGTATAGAGACCGAGTCATTGTATATATTTTATGATTAATTCAGCCTAGTCTGCCTGTCAGAAACATGTCTAATGTTTGAGGGTATGGACTCTCAGGGATAGAACAAAATTCCTTGTTTTAATTTAGACATTTATTCAGCATGGTAAGCCTGTTCTGTCTCTCTGCCTCACAGAACCAGATCAAAGCCTGAGGCGTCCTTGTACATGTCTATCTTTGCTGTCTGTATGCTGGATTAATTTCAAATCACTAATCTATGTGGTTGCCTAGAAGAAAGAATCGTTATGCTTCTCAAGGGTAGAACTAGATGATGGTACACAGCACCCTTGTGCATATTTAGGAATTGATTCAATATGAAGATGATGCATGTCTCATGGGTAGGAGGAGATCATGCTGCAGGGTGTCCTGTACGTTTCTAATTTAACCTCCTCCACGGGGGATTCATCCCAATGGCGGAGTTATATGATTGCGTAGAGAGAGCAGGGGTTTTCCTTTATCTTCCTGTCAGTACCAGACCAGAGTAGCCAGCATCCTTGCACATGTATTAAAGTAAAGAGGGTTAATGCCCAAGGGATAGAACGAGATGAAGGTAGGCAGTACACTTGTACATGTTTATTGACAAAGAGGGTAATGTGCCAGTGGTACAACCAGATGATGGTACACAGCATCGTCACAAGTGCATGTAGAGGAACAAAGAGTGTTAATGCTTCAGGGATAGAAACAGATCAAGGTATGCAGTAGTCATGTGCATTTTTCATTTAACCTTTTTTGTCATAGTGGATTAATCCAAATCACTGATTTGTATGGTTATCTAGGGATATGTCTACTGTCTCTCGGGTAGAATAGGGAATATCCAGAAAGGTGGACGTGAGTTGCCTGCAAGAAGGAGAGTATTGATATGTCTCAGGAGTAGAATCAGGTACGAGGTGGAAATGAATGAAAGCATTTTGAGTTGAAATTTTAGTATGGTAGCCAAATTTCATAGAAAAGTTTCAATGTCTCCAATTCCTACTGTACAGTTTAACATTGGCAATGTCTCTGAGACTGATCTACAGTGGCCATGTACGATACGTATATATGAGTCACGGGCCTTGCCACCAACTGTAACTATAATGAGAACTATTCTCAGTATAAGCGCATCACTGTAAGATCTTTGCAAATACTGTGGAAAATGTCATTAAGCCCTCAAACCACTTTCACTCTTATTTGCCTGCCATGCTTTATGCTGTATTTTTTTAGGAGGCTGTTTTTAATACGGTTTATTTCTGCTGCTGGTAGTAAAATTCAGTGGCATGGATTTTCGTCAAAGGACATTTACACTTGGTCTCCTTACAGCTTCACAATCTCACTATTCATGTTTCCCCCCAATACCTCATTATGCGACTTGTGAAAATCTTCTGTTGGAAATAATGACCCAATCATCCTGGCACCTGTCTTAAATGCTAACTAGGACAAGGCAGGACAAGGCAAGTCGAGGCAAGTCGGCTCTTTGTTTGATGGACAGACGTATCAAAACAGGACTCCGACGGACAAGAGCGTTTCCCCAGCTCTAGGGCATGAATCAGTGTGTTGACCGACTGTGGTTAATCTGCCATTGATGGATTCCAAACGGCCTGTTACACTCAGTTGACTTACAGACATTTATACTGATTGATTGCGTGGACATCATGATGCTCTTCAGACTGACGTGGAATAACATTACAGGCTATTTTTGAAATATCATGATATGTAGATATATCACTGTGATGATTCAATCTTTCAGATTTTTATGAGTGACGTTTGTGGTCCAAAGTTCTTATTGCCAATATCCAATAATTGGAAAGAAATATGTTCATCTTAATTCAAGATGAATTTTCTGTCGTTCTGTTTGTTTAGTTGAGCAATTAAAAAATTGCTTTTTGAAATTTATCATTGAAGAATTTGTTGACACCCCACTGCTTCTTGTGGCGAAAATAAATCAATAAATTCACGCCAATGACTTCACGCTAGATAACTTCACTCAAAAGTTTCAATATGTCATTGGTGCTGTCTAGTTCGAGATGTTAAAGTTGCCGGAGCAGAAAAACACGACATTCCTGCACAAAAGTGAGCAGGTCTTCGAGATACATGGAGACGCACACAGAGATTTAACAACGTTGTGGAGAGTTCCTCACACCACAAGATAAACAACAGACTGTCAGAGGCTTGGCAGCGAGAGTCGGGCACCGAGATCAATGCGTTTTCTGGGAAAATATTGGGAGCAGCGACTTCCCCGTTCTTGATCCAGAACCACTTTGCTGGAGCACAAATGAAGATAAAGTGAGCCAAAACAGCAATAAATTACACGTCAGACTTTATTACCCAAGCAAAGTTAGTTATGTCGGAAGAAAGTCTGAAGACAAGACTTGACGGTTATCCAGCTGACAAGAGAACTGCTCCAGTAATTAGATCTGATATCTATACTCAATAAAATTAATAAGGGCCAGTAGCCATTTTGGACATTAATTTAGCATGATATTATTTAAAAAACAGATTTCCAAAGCTACAGGCTTCAGGTACTCTTCAGGAATTTGCAGATGCGTCAGAAGAAGAATTGCACCAGATTCATCAAATTTAGAGTAAACATTTGGTATTTCATCCACTAATACCTGCTGGCCCATAATTCATTTTGTTGAGTACATATTGGACTTCATTACCAAAGAGAAGTTAGTTCTGTTGGAGAAAAGTCAGAAGACAAAACCTGATGGCCTTGCTAACCATCCTGACAAGAGGTCTACTGGTATAATTAGATTTGATATGCATAAAGATTATCCCACAACCCTGGTTGTCGATTGGCTTGATTCAGCATGGATGGTGTCTGTCAACTTGATTGACAGATAGCTTTCTTATCATCAGTTCCAATTCTCTTCTTGCTCATCAACCATCAGCGATAATGCCTTGATCGTATTTGGAGATGCTACACTTTTAATGAGGGGCACATCTTGAACTCTTCCCACCCATGCTTGACCTTTGTTCCTAAGCATTGGTTTTCTATTTAAATCAGAATCGAGTTTTGGGGTTTTATTTCCTTGTCAATAAACCAAGGACCTGGCGTTGAATGGTTGTGTGTTGTCAGTGTAAGATGACTGCTGCTCTGTGATAGGAATACACGTCAGCTGAGAACAGAACTGACTTTGGACATCGTCGATGTGACTCAATTTTAACCAGTAAGAAAATAATTATTTTACGTTTCATGCTGTCCTTATGCATGAGATAAAATAAGAACATGGCCTCAAACCTCCAGATCATTTTCTTCCCTGTGATGTTCGCCAACCAATTAACCAAAAGGATGTTTACATTATTATTAATTATTAATGCTTTCCGTGCTGAATTCTTATCAAAAGGTTCTGGTAACTAATGCTTTATGTAAGATCAGAAAAGTTAGTTCTGTAATTACGAAAAACGTAACAAACTGAACACTAACTGCAGACACCTTGTCAAGGAGATTTGTATAAGAAGTCGGCAAGGAGCGTTTATTTTTTATTTTTTAACCAGAGAATTCCAACGGGCCCATTCCGACACTGTTGCTTGACAAACGTCAACTATTCTTTTAGATCTTTTATGGATCGTTCACCTCACTGGCAGAGTAATCAATTGCTGTGTTTAACATTGACATTGTTTCTAGACACTAATTCTGTAATGACTGTTAGATTATGGGTTTATCGGCGAACTGCTGATGGAACAATAACAAGTTAAAGCGGCCCTTGTCGTCCGGAGAATTATATGTTATTATCTCACACCAGGTGGGCTGCAAACCATATAGTGTAATTGATTTTTGTTTTCCCATGTTTGAAGAAAGTGTGATCAAGAATAAACTCCATATTGATCTGATCTGTTTAACTGCGTATCCTCGATGAAAGGAAAACATTCACAAACTAGCCTGTCCCATGAAGAAAAGAAAAAATAAATCTTGTAACATTAAGGATTGTAATACTTTTCAGGTCCTAAATTTTAATAAGGTGTGTGTGCTTATCCAGTGATGAGTAGGCAGTTGAAATTGAAATTAAATTACATTCGAAGGAAATTGTAAAAAGAAATGTGTTCTATTTTTTTTCTTCTTCTCAAAATTAAATAAGATTTTGATCCTAGCATATGTCATTTAAGAGTAATCATAGATAAGACAGGGTGAAGCTGGGACGTATTTACAATTGGTTCATTGTAGCATTGGTTACCAAATGAATTGAGAGTGTGAGTGGATGGTCTTTTCCTTCTTGGTGGAGATTGCTTCTCATTGGCCCTATGTCTTCAGCTTTGCTTGCAGTCGCAGGAATGGAGATTACAATTTCTCATCATTCCAAGAGTTCTCGTGATTGTAATAGTGTCCTGAGGGCCAGTGTTTAATGATTTGAATTTTTATTCAGGCTCACAGGTTCTACAGGAAAAAGTTCAATCACTACATGCAATGTCACAATAATACTAAATTAATGTTTGCCTGTCTTCCATCTGTCTTGCTCAGCAACACCTGCCGGTTGCAGTAGTATAGATGTGTTGTCTGCCCTGTTTTGCTGTTGGTGGCATCATTGGTTCAGTAGAACCAGCAGGTTCTTGCAGGTTTACTGTAACACTCAGCACTACAGGTTTCATCCTGCCTTGACCCTCTCCATGCTGAAGGCAAACTGGAGATGTCTGCTCAATCCAGCAATAAGCTTGTGAGGTTTACAAAGTAATCTTGAAAACTACTGTAAAACCCAGTTCAATTAAAACAATATTGTACCAAAACAAGTACGCAAAAACAAAACAGAAAAAAAAACAAGAATTAATCGAAACGTGTGCATTCCAGCGAATAGGACTGATAGGTTCAGAGCCATGAGGTCGCCATGATACTGAGGAAGGTCATCCAGTACACATATCAGTTCATTTCCTGTCTTATATTATCTCGGTTATGACTTGCCGACATGATCATGATGCCTAACAACATTTCTGACACCCAAACACCCCCTATCCTCCAAAGGTACAACCAGCGGAACACTGAGTGTCCGGTAATGCCTTTCCCCTAGATACAAGCTCTCCAATGAACAGGCCCGTAAAATGTTATTGAATTTTTATCTGTATGGTTTTATGTTCCAATGGACCAGGGCTGGCCGGGGATGGATTTGTGAATTACTCTGCGAATAGTCTGGTGTCTGGCGTCTTCATAGAGCGCATTGAAGAGTGGAACTGCGTTAATCTGCAATGAATGAGACAATATGGTGTCATGAAGGGATGTTATAGTGAAGGAGGAGGAGGAGGTTGTGGAGAGGGAGGGAGGAGGAAGAGGGTGGAGGAGGAAGAGGGTGGGGGGAGAATTATGAGGGAGCAAGGACGGGGGAGAGGGGAGGGCATTGGAGGAGGGCTAGGAGGGAGCAAGGAAGGGAGGGGAGGGGAGGGGGTTGTTGAGGTAGATCGGTCCAGGACAGGAACAGATAACTGGATGTATAACACAGTTCAAGTGCTGGCATCTTCTCTCTGGTCATCAGGTTCCCTGATCCACAGAATCTAACTGTTTATGAGATGTCTGGTCGACACTAACTCCATTGTCTTGTTCATCAATTGCTCGCTGAGTTACGCCAAAAGAGGAAGTTTCAGGGAAAGGACATCAGAGATGGAATCCATTACATGAAGGATAAAACACATAAAATCATGTTTGCATGAATGAGGTGGGACTCCGCCGCTGCTAAATGGATTCATTGAAAATCTCATTTTGTCTGTTTTCTGTATAAAATAGCAGCGAGCTTGGATAGAAGGCATTTGTTCTCATTGCCTTCAAGTCTTGGAAATTAGATTTGTATAGGAAATGACATCCTGGTGGTGTGCTAATGCTTTCTGGTGTTGGTGTCATCTACAAAAGACACACATTATTTCTACGTTTCTGTACTCACTCGTGTATTCCTTCTTTATTCTGAAACCAAATTGCTATTTCAGAATGCTTCATTAAATCTTGTGTTTCTCCAAGTTTACGGATGTACGGAGTATTTTCAGAGTAATTGACACTCGCGTAACAACCCTGTACAATGGTATCATATCTACAGCTTCTGTTATCATACCTATGCTATATACAGCTACAAATGTGACCACATTCTTAAATATGTACGCATATGTGTTCACTGATTAGTTATTTCTTCTAATAGGAGTACAGTAAATCATGACATATTAGTGTCATTAAACATTAACGACCGATAGATTATCGACCTGTTAACGTCATAAAATGTTAATGAGCTCGTCCATATTTAGAAAATAATTTAAGCGATTTCTTCATGAAAGTTTATCGTAAATTGCAATTGTGTAACACTGTTGGTAACAAAAGTATGTATAATAAATACTCACAAAACATAAATACAGTGCACACGTATTGGATACTCTTTAAAAAAAAGTAGCGAATGCAATGTTAACGTCTAAGAGCTAATTGTTAAATTCGTTAGTTTTATGCTTGCTAACATTTTATGATTTACAGTATTTGACACTTGTTATCCTTGTAATGATAACATATGCAGTGTACTCTGTCTAAATCAGCACTCGTTGGGACCAAGATAATATGCCGTATTTGAGAGAGTGCCGGATTACTCAGTTTATCAGGAGTGCACTGTCATTGGTCGGGACTTTGAAATTGTACCGGTCGACGCAGATTGCCGGGGAATAGAGATGCCGATATTAACAGAGTACACTGTATATGGCTATTCACATACCCTACTCTCCATCAGTTAATTTGACCATATTATTTAATATATAAGCATATGTATACATTGATTAGTTAATTCTTCTAGTAGGTGTGTTGTTCCTCTCAGAATCCATATGCGCTTAATTCTGGCAAGTTTCCAAGGTCTCGGACTCAGAAATTCTATACTTCTACGGTCTAGCTATTTTCATGCATTTATTCGAAGACATTGTGGAGAAAATGGATATATTGACTGTTGGTCATGGAAGATAAATCACTGGTGTTTGATCGTTCACGTTGAAATGATCTCATGTGTGCCAAATGAAGTGTGAGTGTGTGACTTGGTGTTTTCTATTATCTGTAATCTATTGCATTCGAATTTACAATTGTTTCTGGTTGGGGGGTCAGTGGTATGGAAGAGTGCAGTATGTGCACGTCAAACTAGAATTCCAAAGGTTTGAGTCTGTATACATCCCAGGGGTTCAATACCTGTTCTGTATATTTTCAATGGTTCTGTATATATTTTCAATGGTGCCGGATTGTCAATGGTGCAGGATAGATTTTCAATTTTTAATGCATTGTCTGTATTCACTTTAGGTTTAGCTGTGTTACTGCATGTCTCATGGGTTTCACTGTGACACATACTTACATGTTATGGTTGAAAGACGACCATAAATACTGTTGAAAATAGTGTATTGTTTCTATTAACCTGCACAAATAAGGACACAAAGAAAAACAACAACAAATTACCGAAAAAAAGTAAAATAAATACAATAATATTTTATTTAAAAAACAATATATTTTAAAAATAATAATTACAGTGTCCCCCCGATATAAGGCTGTTCGATACAGAGCGGATTCGGATATAAGGCTGGGTTAGATGTGGATCCCATTTTTAATTTTTGTTATTTACCTGCACTGTTATATCGAGGGGACACTGTACCTGATAAACCAGCAAATATCATTTTCAATGTCTCAAAAATAGTAGATTATGTAGTGTGTATACCTAGCCCCGAGATTACGAAACTTTTTTAGTACAATTTAGTACGATTTAGTACGAGTTCAAATTTTATATGAGGATTAAACTTTGAGTTACGCATGGAATCTTACTCAGAAAGATTTTGTAATCTCAGGGCCTGATTTATAAAATCTTGACACAGCCTTCATGAGCTGTTCTGTATCCTCTATCCTCTATCATCTATGTTATCCTTCTTAGTATTTTTAGAACAGAAACATTCTGAAACTATTGTGCAGTTAAGCTACATTACTTTTGTGGATTTCACAATTCTACAAGGAAACTTCCCCAGGAGCTACTGGTGCTGTCACAATGCTTTGATCAGCATCACAGTGTCTGCTAGTTAGTTGATGTTCCTTGATGACCATCAGTCATCACCTATTGGTGAAATATTCCCGCTGCGACGTAAAGCACTAATTCATTCATTGATGGCCATCTCATGTGTTCCTGTACTGTTGTTTCAGACGTCCAAGCCTCAGACGGTGGTCAAGCTGACGGTGGTGCCGTGTCCACCCGTGGTGGAGGTCCTCATCAAGCGGCCGGACGTCAAGTATCAGCTGGGATTCAGTGTCCAGAACGGAGTGGTCAGTTCATCTTCTTATTGTCGTGTGTGTGGGTGGGTGTGTAATTGGGTTTGGGTGAGTGGGCAGTGGTGGATTACAATAAGAGGTAGTAGTTGGAGTTTTACGGAAAGATTAACATAGAAAAATAGTATCAGTAAAAAGAAACAATACTTTCTTAAAAGTTGTTCGGCACATTTTGGATACAACACTGTTCTATAATAACTACTATCACGACAAACTGCCATGTTTCTTTCACACACAGATCTGCAGCTTGCTCCGAGGAGGCATTGCTGAACGAGGAGGGGTCAGGGTCGGCCATCGTATCATCGAGATCAACAACCAGAGCGTGGTCGCCGTACCTCACGAGAAGATCGTAGCGCTTCTAGCCAACTCAGTAGGAGAGGTGAGTATCTCTCGGACATTTCACTAACACCAGGGCAGCCTTTCCTGAAGCTCTTGTATCCATTAGGAGACCATTGTGTACCCTTGTAGTGATCAGGATATCGTTTCTTGAAGCTCTCGTATCACTATCAGACCCCCCAACTGGCAAATTGCGTATGCCGTGATGTGGCAGCTGGGCATTGCGCTCTCGTAAGTGCACGAGCGCCATGTATTAGAGATCGCTATGAGAGTGCTTATGGTTTCGTAGTAAATATGAGAGCTTCGAGAAATGATACCCAGATACAGACACCGATTATATATACATGTATATTCTTGTTAATGATACGAGAGCCTTATGGTGTCAGTTAACAAGAGCTTCATGAAAGAGTGCTCTGGTTCTGAGATTGTGAAACTTGTTTGAGTACAATTTCATGCTTGAACAATTTCCCCTTGAAACATTACGTAATTTGGGGACATGAATTGCATATATTTAAGCCCACGGGTTATATTCCTGCTACGACGTAAAAAACAATAATTAAATCAATCAATATATAGTGGATAGAATTTATACCTGTAATCATAGTAACTACAGATAGTATCCTCTATATTTCTTATAATGTTCATCTCTAAAGATTGTACAAATATTTCAGCCTGTTATGGCCTTTATCAAGGGATGATAAAATAATCACTCTAGTCTCTACCTTATGTCCACGTTATATACAATATTCGTTGAATTTCCCGGATATACCTGTATCACGAGATTAGTACTCAATATCAATATTGGATATAAGCAAGTGTAATATCCTTATTATCGGCTCACGTGTAGTGCGTAATTGTGCGAAAGCAGGAAAATATATTCTCGCACTGTTGACGTGAGAAACGAAAGATGTGTGAGTATCTCTCAGTGATGGTCAGCATCCTGCTAATCGCGGATTAATGCATGACCGCCGGGGGATTACTTCCCTTTGGATGGCCTTTTACTGTATGTAAAAGTCCTGTTCTGCCTTAGTGCGACTGAACACGTGAAACACTGTCTTCGTATTGACATGCTATAATGTTATCAGGATTAGAAAGAATGTCAAATTCATGAGGCTCTGTTGTAAGAAAATGTGTAAGGTAACCTTTAACTCCAACCTTAGCCATAGATACACCATTGCTAGGGTTAGAGGTATGGTTACCTTAGGATAACAAGACGTCATATAAGTGAAAGAATCTTGAAAGTGGCTCTAAACCACAATTAACCCTCTTCCTGCTGAATTAGGAACAATGGAAGCTCTTTATGGCATATCTGGTTGCTTCAAGCATGGAGAGGGTTAAACAATACGACAACAAAAAGTGAGAAAAAAAATACACGTTTCTTACGGGAGAGATGAGGCTCTTGGATTATGAAACATTTTTTAGTATGATTTCATGCTCAACTTTTCATAATCTCGGGGGCTTGATCTCTAATGCTATTTTATCTTTTACAATCGATTGTAAACCTGTCGTAGGGTGACAGTGGTGGTCATTATCGTCATCTGGCGATAGTTTTACAATCGATTGTAGCTCTGCGGAGCGGGTACCCAGGTCATGTTCACGATATCTGTACCATTTCAGAATACTACAGCAGACAATCTTCTGGGTCCGTTTGCTTGTTTTCTTTAACCCTCTCCATGCTGGAGGTAACTGGAGATGCCCTAAAGAGCCGTGTCTGTGTCTAATCCAACAGGGAGAGGTTTAAATTGGGGTTTAGAGCCTCTTTCAAGATACTTTAACTTGTCAGTTTAGTGCAGGAGAACATCCGCAATATCCGTAGTACTGAATATTGCAGTAAACCTACGAGCACCGGGTGGTAGTGACAGGACAAAGGAAACACAATCACATTTTCAAAATTTCATATTCTCACAAAATTGAAGTCTGTATTGGTATTGAAGTACAAGATTCAATTTTCATGTGTCACCTTCAACGATTTCAAAGCAGATGCACTTTGCCTGCCAGATATTAAATTTGATGGCCTTTCACTGCCGCCTACATGTGTCAATCTTGCTTTAACCTATACTGAAAGCACGGACAGAGTGTAGCGAACTGCAGGACTGCTTTCTAATGGACAGGAATAGTTTCAGGGAGCTATTAGTGAAAGCTGGCGGCTAATGACGGAGTTACATGACAGGACAGTGTCACTATTTCCTCCTGCCTGTCACCGACATGTAACGTCTTGTGTCATCCCGGTGTCGACGGTGTCACGTCTCGGGACCGCGACCCGTGTTAGCATTATCACGCAGGCTGCACGCGACTGTTAATTGCTTTTCTGTTGAAATGGACATGTTGTTGAACGGAACCTCTCTCCGTTTCCCCCAGGATAATCCATATTCCCAACTGAGATTAATTGTTTACTGGGGATAATTTGTGTTGTGACTTGTCCTTTAATTTATTAATGCTAATGGTTTAATCAATAAAAATTAGAAGAAGTTGTAGCTAGTCTTTTAGAAAAAATTACATTACAACAGGCCCCAAGATTACGAAACGTTTTTGGAACGATTTCATACAAATCCAAATAAAAAAATTGAACAAGCATGAAATCATGCTCATACAGTTTAATTATTTCGTGGGTCAGGTGTACGTTTTCAAATATTGGAACATACTATTTTGGTGTAAAATACTTCAGACATACTTAGAAAAACAATTTATTGTAATCTATATACAAAATTGGTATTTCTGCGAAGAGCGGATTCAATGATTCCACATTTTAAACCAACCCTGAGGGTTCGGTATCTTCACTATCATATATATGTGGAATATAGTTAGTATTTATACTGACGGTTCAAAGGATGGCGTCAGCATAACAGCTGCCGCCATCGTAAACAATCAATCTCATACTTGCCGACTCCCAGATAATAGTTCTATATTTTCGGCTGAAGCTAAGGCAATTCAAATTGCTTTAGAGGCCATTAAAGGATCAAACACTGCACCTTATATTATATATTCAGA
>JAULBP010140280.1:0-16077 GCA_032355345.1 Lepetodrilus pustulosus | reverse complement strand
AGCGCTACGGATGTTGCGGGTTTCCTCCTGCCCTAAACTGACAAGTCGTGATGTTAGTGAAAGATTCTAGAAAGCGAGTATAAACCCCATTACAAGAAAACATATTTTTTTTAACAAGGAATATTGTAAGGAAAATTTATTTATATTGCTGCAGATAGAAATCTGCAATCGTTTGAGGTTTAAAATGATGCTATTGTGCTGACAGATGAGACGCTGGCGATCAACGTGATGTGTGGCATTGTGGCGGGCACTCTGTCCAGTGCCATTGCTAACCCCACCGATGTACTCAAGGTAAGCATGATAGAGTTAGGCTGAGGGTAAGGGTTAGGAATAACGGTGAGGGTGATGGATAGGTTTGGATTTGGGTTTAGGGTTAGGGTTAGGTTTTGGTTTTGGTTTTGGTTTTGGTTTTGGTTTTGGTTTAGGGTTAGGTTAGGGTTAGGTTTGGATTTAGGGTTAAGGTGAGGGTTAGGGTTGTATTAGGTTTCGGGTTAGGGTTAGGATGATGGTTAGGGTTAGATTTGGGGTTAGGGTGAGAGCTGGTGTTAGATTTGGAGTTAGATTAAGGATTAGGGTTAGGGTTGGGGTTAGATTTAGGGTTTGGGATGAGGGTTAGTGTTGGTGTTAGATTTAGGGTTTGCATGAGGGTTAGGGTTAGATTTAGGGTTTGGGTGAGGTTTAGGGTCGCGAGCAGGTAGTGTGAGTCTATGTGGAACACAGAGGTGTAGATGTAGTGATCAAGTGATATTGGAGTTTAACGTTGCTGCAGGTATCGTTCACGCATTTGCAACAACTAGAGGTGGTGAGCCTGCCTCATGATCCAGAGGTTGCAGGGTCAAGCTTAATTCATGCCAGTGCTTAACCCTCTCCATGCTGCAGGCAAACAGAGCTGACATAAAGAGCAGTGTCTGCCTAATCGTGCAGGGAGAGGGTTAATCACTCTTGAGCAAAGAAAACTCCAGTCCAGCCAGTTGTGGGTACCTGGATGAGATGGAATGTTAGCCTTCTAGCACCTTCAATAGCAGCGGGTGGTATACTCCCCAAGAAGTTGAAAGGGTGAAAAGAGTGCTCATTGATCCATTGACTGGGATAATAATACATAGCACTATGAGCAAGCTCTCTATCATGGATCTTGAACAATATTAGTATGTGCAATATGAATATGACTTTATTATGTACACTCACTGGTGTAGACAGCAGTAACAAATACCTTTCACTTCCAAGCATAGAGGTGCACTAGTCACTACAGAACAGGGTAACCTTTCACAAAACTCTCTGATAATCTACTAAGACACTGGTAGCACTCTCTTAGCAGTGTATTAGCTATCGGCAAAGATAGCGCTACCAGTCTCTTAGTGGATAAGAGAGCTTCGTGAAAGGATTCCCAGGAACATTATCTTCATCTGCATCTGAATGGAGTGATGAATCACACCCTGTGACTGACTTTGCCCTTCTAGTGTTCAGTATTTGTAATAGATGGCTATCGTAGTTAGGCTAATTGATGGTGCTGGGTTTGAACGCGCTCTGGGGACCTGGCATTTGTGTTCGTGGAAAGTTGCCTTTTCAACGTGAGCATGATGCAGCGTCAGAGTCTGAGCCTGCCCTCACAGATTATCCTGGTGTTGAAGCTTTCATCCCATTTGTAAATGTAATAGCCTTGATATGAGAACTGTGTTCTTGTAAATGGCTCAGCCATAGTTGTATACTCCCCAGAGAGTTGAGAAGGTCGACAAATGAGAGCACACAGATCCACTGACTAGGGTAATAATGTATCACTTTGAACATGCTTTAGAGCATGGATTTGGTACAATATTATGTTACACATCATTATTATTATTAATAATATTAAGACAAAACAAATATGAAACAACAAGTTTATGGTGGATATATCATACGTTCACCTCACCCTGCTGTTGTTTTATATTTGTTTTGTCTTAATATCAATAATAATTATAACTGGTACAGTTATCACCATTGGTCTGTCAGTACCAGCCAGTGCTCGCAGGTTGCTCAGCGCTACGGATGTTTCAGGTTTCCTCCTGCCCTAAACTGACAAGTCGTGATATTAATGAAAGATTCTAGAAAACAACTCTAAATCCCATTGGAAAAAAAATAAATAATAATAATAAAAGAAAAATAATAATAATATTCAGGTTGCACAAAATCCATGCTCTAAAGCATGCTCAAAGTGTTACATTATTATTATTATTAATGCGAATGCAACAAAACAAATGCAAAACGATTATGTTTATAGTGCGCCTGGCTCTGCTGTATGGCAGCAATGGTTGCTGTATGTAGTCATCGTTGAGTTCTGACTTCCAGGTTCGACTCCAGGCCCAGGGTAGTAACAAAGACAGCATGCCGAGCGCATTCAGCAAGATCTACCGCACCGAGGGTTTGCCAGGTCTGTGGAGGGTAAGTCTACCACTAGAACTTAATGTTCAGTGAAGCGAGCAATCAGGGTACGCATTCACAAAGCTGTTGTGCAGTATATATATGATCACTTGTGGATTTGCCACTCATAATAATATAGCCTCCCCCACTTCACTGAACCCTCTCCCTGGCGGATTAGGCACAGACACTGCTCTTTAGGGCATGTCCAGTCACCTGCAGCAAGGAAGAGGGTTAATGACATACTACTAAACTAGTTGGAGATTCCTCTAACCCTCCTAATACTGGTCGGTGCATGTATATTGCTCTCACATAATCCCTCCTTCACTGTTCACTGATTGATAGAATTAAAAGTCAAACTTTAACTTGATAGGTATCATTTAACAGCAATCAAAACTTACTTTAAACCTTACTAGCCCAAATAGTAATACAAATAGCAAAATATCTACTAGTCCTTAGGATATCTTTAGCATTGGGAGAAATGGCCCAGGCTAGTGTTAATTTTGATCACTGATTTAACGTTTTAATTACAACAAATGAATTTTGTTATTGCACATTTTACAGATGTGATTTATTTTAATTACAGACATTTCTAAATACACTATGTTCTGTTTATGTGTGACACACTGATGGTTTATGTGACACACTGATGGTTTATATGTGATACACTGATGGTTTATGTGTGACACACTGATGGTTTATGTGACACACTGATGGTTTGTGACACACTGATGGTTTATGTGACACACTGATGGTTTATATGTGACACACTGATGGTTTATATGTGACACACTGATAGTTTATGTGTGACACACCGATGGTTTATATGTGACACACTGATGGTTTATATGTGACACACTGATGGTTTATATGTGATACACCAATGGTTTATATGTGACACACTGATGGTTTATATGTGATACACTGATGGTTTATATGTGACACACTGATGGTTTATATGTGACACACTGATGGTTCAATGGGTATGTGTCATGTCTAACATGTGTGTGTGTATTTACAGGGGGTGTTTCCAACTGCACAAAGAGCAGCCACTGTCGCTGGGGTGGAACTACCCGCGTACGATATATGCAAGAGACAAATAATCCATTCAGGGTACTTAGGAGATACAAAAGCTACACATTTTATGTAAGTACCTCATGCTTAAATATCACAGATATTTCTGGTAATTTTGGACTATAGTTCTTAGCTACAAATGCAAACTACATTCACATGACATACATTAAAGCATGTTTGTATTTCCAAAATCTTTCTACCACTGTATGGTAGACAAAATTCCATGATAGATCGAATAAAATGTATTTTGACAACATGAATTTGGTCATATTTTATTTTGCTTCATTGTATTGATGCAAGGGGACATAACTCAAAGTGGTACAAGTAAAATATAATACGTCACGGCTATATTTCCTTCATATATCAATTGATGCATCAAAGACAAGATAATTAACGTTCTTTAACATTGATTCATATAAAATATGAAATTTGTGATAACTATCTAGTGTTAGGGAATACGTATATTAATCAATAAATACATCAGTGAATAACAACTTTTGGGTGGACAAATCAAATGTAAGTAGTCTCAGATGTTAATTTGTTTGTCCATTATTTAAGTCAACCATCTGTGATAGTATTTGCTTTAATTTATATGCAACTTCCAATAATCTAGGCTGAACTATATGCAATGTTCATATGCACACATACATTGTCAGGATGAAGCTAAAATAGGTTTATGCTATGATTGTATGCATTTCATATCTAAAATATGTTATACAGGGTGACCCAAAAACAATGCCATCCATGATAATGTCAATAAAGTTCACAATTCTTTGGGTAACAACATCATATTTGGTGCACACTAACTAATGTCCATGGACGATGTGTCCACCGAGTCTCAGTCCTAGGGGTTGAATAGTCTTTGTTTTACAGCCTTTCCAAAATGTGCTCTAGATGCACCCCACAGCGTTGCAAGCAGACACTGAACACGACATGCAAAATTTGTTTGGGTCTGGAGCATATTTTGGAAAGGCTTTAAAACAAAGACTATTCAACCCCCAGGACTAAAACTCGGTGGACACTAATTAGTGTGCACTAAATATGTTGTTGTTACCCAAAGGATTGTGAACTTTATTGACATTATCATGGGTAACATTTTGTGGGGTGGAATTTCTTTGGGGTCTGCTTGCAACGCCATGGGGCGCATATAGAGCACATTAATAAGATATTCTAGAATATCTAACTCAGGACAACCTTCTCTGGAATAATGAAAACTACTTCTCTGTAATGCATATAGAAGAAGAAAGCTGTTGATATTTCATCTAAAGAACATTTACTAGTCCTTGGTAGATGAATTTTGTTTCTGTTTATTTCCAGAGCCAGTATTCTAGCTGGTATTGCTGGCGCTATTGCCTCCAACCCTATAGATGTTATTAAGGTGAGATGTCTGTTCTAACTCAATTGTCATCGGCAGTTGCCATGCTAGCTAATGGTGTTGAAATCTATTTGTCATATATGTTTCTGTTTTAGCTGGTAAGATTATTTTCTATGGGTTAATAATTTCTACAATTATATCCCATCTTATTACATGTATTTGCCTAATTTGGAGAATATTATTAGTTAAAACTGGATATATTTCCACATTAAAGTCATGATATATAAAGATTTAAGTTTATGCTATGTAATTCTCCAGTGTTCAATCCAGGAAGTGTGATTGCGGGATTCGCACAAAATCGGAGGCACTCCAACAAAATATATTTTTCTTGGATGAGAAGTTTACTTTCATGCAATTTGGTTCTTAGTGATCTCTTTTAACTGTCCAATATTAAACATCTAGTCATGATAGCATCTTGGCATGTTGTCAAATTCAATCATCTGCACCTGCTTTATTCAGATTCCTATCAGATAAGGCTGATTTTGTCACTGTGTTTGAATGTGTTGTGCTTGAAAGAAGTTGAATTCACAGTTTTGCATTTGTCGCTAGATTTCTTGTCATTTTAGTGCATTCCAATCTCAAACTGTCACCTGCAGTCACTCAGTTGCTTTACAACCTAAGGTTTGAGCACTTCACACTTTTACTGCCCCCTCTCAGAACAGTAGGGGGGATTTCCCCCTCTTCGTCTCCATCCTGGATTGAACACTGTCCTGTGAGAAATAATATGATTCCGTTAATGATTCTAATTTTCATTTGTACTCAAGTATTATTGTTTATTCTTCCTACTATGTGGTGGATATATGGCAGATATATGCCTTGTAATATGTATTCAATTAATTTTAAGTGGTTACTCATTTATAAGCTACGTATATCCAATTAAATTTCATCATTTATTGTATGTCATGATGTTTCTTAATGGGACAATTTCATTATGAATAATATTATCTTTACATGTTGATATTTTTGACAGTAAATACTGATATACATCCTGATTTTGCCAAACAACAGCAATTGCCATGGCAGACAATCGGCCATTGTTACAAGCCCTGAGAGTGGTCGTCTAGTACTGTAGACATGGTCAATCGGCCATTGTTACAAGCCCTGAGAGTGGTCGTCTAGTACTGTAGACATGGTCAATTGGCCATTGTTACTAAAGCAGCTGTCTAGTATAATTAGTGTTGTATCCAAATATGATCGTGGCACTTTAAGGATGACATAATGTAATATCTATTGTTTTTTGGCTAAATCAGGATAATTCATCAAGTATTTATTCTCTTTAACATTTTAATTAATAGAAACTTTCTTTGAAATGTTCAATATGTAATTATTCATTCCTATTTGGGTAATTTCAGTAAATTATTGAGCAGCACATAGCAAATTTCATTGTATTTTCATTAATGTATACAAGAGCAATAGTAAATAGTAATCAAGTGTACAACGTACTAACCATGCTAATTGTTCATGTACCACGTTAACAACTTACTGCTTGACGTTGAACATGATCGGAGTAATCTGGAAATATATCTTATTACAAAATACATATTTATTATGATCTACATAGAAGAGTATGTTTAACTTTACCTTTAGCTATATGCATTTGTTTTATGATAGTCTCAAGTTTGTATAAGCATGCGATTTTTCATTCATGGCTTAATAATGAAGACGATAGTCCCTAAATGGTTATTAATGTTCATGATACCATCTTTAGTCACTTTTGTAAAAAAAAAAGATATGTCTGTAAATTTGATGGTCTTTTGGCAAGCCTTGTATTGACCGAGAGGTCGGTATTCATGTGACTAGCTGGCTGGTTGTTGTTTTGAAGGTTTTTGCACCAGGTTAAGGAAGAGAGTCGGTTGCTCGCTCGCTTGCTCGGTCTGTATCGTTCAGTCGGCCACACCAGGGATCTCCTGGTCTAAGCTGGGAGGCGCACGTGCTGTTTGGAGATGCTTGTACCCACGTGTGCCAGGCCCACTCGCCTCTGAACAGTAGTGGGTCTTAGCTAAGTTACCTCCCTTCGTTGTGACCAACTAGCTTGTGTAGGGAATATATACATGGCATTATGGAATCATCATGTTAGTTCAAAGGTGGCACCCGTACAAATAGAAATTCAATAACCATTGTATTTATAATTTCATAATAAAATTAAGCATTTTTCTATACAACCATTTCATGAAATGGATTATATATTCTATTCATTTCAATGGATATATTTGTAAGGCTTACTTGTGTCATGGAGTAAAATGGAGATAATTGTCAGTGCTTATTACATACCATCTAGTTTAATGTTTACTGTAAACTGTAAATATGTTTCTCACATGTACAGTTGCCATCTGTTCAATCTTATCCACCATTAAAATTAAAGTAAAGTAAAGGTAAATTTCAAATAATTCTTTCATTCATGTTTCTGTTCTAAAGGTTCATTCATACCAGTACTATTTATACCAGCCTATAATGCATATAAATTAATTCTCTTGGATAATACATCGCGCAATATTTCTCCATAATCTATAATTTAATAGCATCTTCTAATATATATTTTACAAGCAATTCATCATTACAATCCATATTGCTGTGATAATCAAAGCTTTCATCTGACATGTTATGATATTTTGTGCTAAGAAAACTAGAAACTTACGAGGAAAGCTGCCACCCTAACTGAGCTGTGAAGCACACTAGTGTTTGTTCTCCTTCATGGCTTGTCATCTCAAGATCTTGTATGGACCTTTAGAACAGATAAAATTCAGTAGCATTTATATCTTAATAATGCGACATGTTTTTTAATAGTCAACAGAAAAACATATAAACTGATACTGATTTAGTAGTAAATCCGAATATTTTGCATTCAGTGTTGGCTTGGACAAATCCAAAGTCATATTATGGAACTATTTCGATATTGGTGGAAAGAGAAAAATATTATCCATTCCTGCAATTGTCCTTTGTCCCTGCTTCTGTAGTGTATGTGAAATGTTTACTATTCTGCAGAATAGGTTGTCATTATATTCTTTATCTTTCAGACGCGTATGATGAACCAGCAGAAATTTAAAACTACAGTTGTCAGTGGTAGTAGTGGCACAGCCCCAGCAATATATACATCCACGATGGACTGCTTTCTACAGGTAAACATTCCTATCATAGCCCCCGCAATATACACATCCATGATGGACTGCTTTCTACAGGTAAATATTCATATCATAGCCCCAGCAATATACACATCCACGATGGACTGCTTTCTACAGGTAAACATTCCTATCATAGCCCCCGCAATATACACATCCACGATGGACTGCTTTCTACAGGTAAACATTCCTATCATAGCCCCAGCAATATACACATCCACGATGGACTGCTTTGTACAGGTAAACATTCCTATCATAGCCCCAGCAATATACACATCCACAATGGATTGCTCTCTACAAGTAAACATTCCTAACATAGTCCAGCAATATACACATCCACAATAGACTGCTCTCTACAAGTAAACATTCCTAACATAGCCCAGCAATATACACATCCACAATAGACTGCTCTCTACAGGTAAACATTCCTATCATAGCTCCCGCAATATATACATCCACAATGGACTGCTCTCTGCAGGTAAACATTCCTAACATAGCTCCCGCAATATACACATCCACAATGGACTGCTCTCTACAGGTAAACATTCCTATCATAGCCCCCGCAATATACACATCCACAATAGACTGCTCTCTACAGGTAAACTTTCCTAACATATCCTGATAGCCGCAGCATGTAAGCCAGTGATTGTGTTTTTTTCAGACAGTGATTTTGTTTGTTTCAGACAGTGATTGTGGTTTTTTCAGACAGTGATTGTGTTTGTTTCAGACAGTGTTTGTGTTTGTTTCAGACAGTGAAGACAGAGGGCTTCATGGCACTGTACAAGGGCTTCGTACCAACATGGGTTCGACTTGGACCATGGAACATTATTGTATCCTTTACTGAGTAGTGAGTACGGATCCAACCGGCACATCGCAGCATACGATGTCCAAAATACTTTGGATTTACATTGTGATGCTGTGTCAACATCATATGCCGCAATGTACCAACTGGGGAGTATACAAAGTATCGAGTTGTAGAGAACAATGGACAGATTGTAAACACAGACAGATATATGGAGTGTATTATTCATTCAATATAATAACATGTTAAAATATAAATGATATACAAATTGGCAATTATTTACAAAAATGCAGAATATTTACACCTGGCACTCTTTTAACATGTGCTAATTTATTCCATTATTATTTGACAGAATATTTGTTGGGTGATTAGAAGTATTGGTATCCTTGATTGTATAGTCATTCCTAGTTATTTATGTCTGTATAGCCATGATAAAAATGGGCTATTGAGAGTAGATTCTATCTAGTGTATAAAATGATGCAAAATGTTGAAGACTGTTTTTCTTTTCCTTAACCTGTTTTAAGTTCTTTATGACATTTGAACAGCTGAAGAAGACATACTGAAGAGAGAATCTACAGATTAATACAGTAACCTTGTTGCCCACTCAGCACATGCGACCTCTCCCCAGGGGAGATAACTCACCTGCCAATACTTGCTCAAGCAGTCTGGAGTCGACGGTCGACATGTTTCCTGTCATCTCCTTTTGGCATGTGTGAAAAGTTACAAATGACAATCAGAAATTGTGTCATACCGATAATTGACATTTTAATTGTGGGAAGGAGTGTTCTTCCAAATAGTACAGTCCCAGAATTAATGAACACTGTTGCAGTTGTTCCTGTTTACATTGAAAGCAGCTTTTATTGGAAATATCTTGGCAATCTGCACTACATAGTTGGTATGTTTAACCCTCTCCCTGCTGGATTGCACATTTACACTGCTGTTTAGGGCACATCTGGTTGCCTGCAGCATGGAGAGTGTTAAATATAAAATGCATACAATCACAAATAGGTGACCATTTTTATCTGAACATAATATTATATGCATTTTATTTATCTACGCAAGTAATTTATTCAACCAGTACTTATTCATCATGTCTCATAATTTTCTTATTTCATTCTGGTCCTGTCAAATATGAAATTAAATATACTTAGATCAGTAACCTTATAAATACAAGACAAACTGTAACTTACTTCCTTGAAAAACGTAGACTGGGGATTTCATTGTACAATGTTTCAGTTACTGTGCAACAATGTGAGAAATGAACAGGGTGTATTTTTCATTCCAACTTAATTGACCTCTGTATAGAGCTGTGTGGGTCTGGTGGTACAACAGTGATAATGTGCATGTTGGGTGAATTCCTTTATCATTGATATTTAATCCAAAACCGCTATCAGTATATCCCTTTTCCCCTCCACGAGTTTCACAGTTTTTAGCTAGGTGCAAATACGATTTGATAATCTAGAAATCTCAGTAAGACCAATTGAGTCTTGGTCTGTCAAAATAAGTATCAATTGTCCTGAATCATGATGATACTGAACTTACAGTAGTTGTTAGTTGTGCAGTATTGCATGATAATACTGAAAATTGGCTAAATTGAATGAGATTCTTGAACTTTCTGATTAATATATGACTTGTATGCATGTCAAAAAGGTCTTTTCTGGTAATATAATAGGTTATCTTTACAAAACTTTAAGGACAATGAGTGTCCCTGCTGAAATGTCAATTACAGACTGTATTAAGCTTTTGTTTGAGGTTCTGGAGGTTTACTCTATAGAGATATAAGTGGTTATTCTTATATCAAGCAGGCTAGGTAACCCTCTCCCTGCTGGATTATCTACAAACACAGCTCTTTAGGGCATCTCTGGTTGCCTGCAGCATGGAGAGGGTTAAAATACCTCTGGTGGCTAAATTGCTTTATTTGACAAGCTACCCGGCAACTTTTCAGTCGATGTGCATCGATTGCACTGGTATCTGGTGGCTAGCATATCTCGGCTAGACAGAAACCATTTTGGAAGTGAGCCAAGTTGCTTGATTTGCACGATTACCATCATGCGACATGCACACACATCTTGCAAAGCGGCTAATCTCTTTCTGACAAATCAAGCAGCCCTATAGTCTACAGACTATAGACGATAGTTGACTCATCTACATTCCAATATCAGTCAGTACCGGTACTGCTTCCTCATGCAAACAATCTTTGTAAATGTATTTCATGAAGAGTTATTCTGTGATTATTTATTGGGGAAATATATTATCCACTTTGATGCATGCACACCTGCAATGTCCATTAGTTTTCATTCTTGACCATCTTAAACAATAGTAATTATAATACTTGGACAAAAATGGGATATTCTTATGAACAAGGTACATGTAGTAATACTTTCCTCCTTTGCAAACAAATATATATATTTAAAAAAAATACCAACCAGACAATATAATGTAAATCATAAAATGTTAGCGTCATTAAACTTTAGCGACCGATGGATTATAGACCTTGTGTAACACTGTTGGTAACAAAAGCATTAACGATAACCAATTGCACGTGTATGTACAAAGAATGCACACCTACATCTATAGAATATTTTTTACAAAATATTAGCGAATGAAATGTTAATGTCTAAGAGCAAGTCATTAAAGTTTTATGCTCGCTAAAATTTTATGATTTACAGTAATTGAGAAGTTAGTCACGTACATGTGTTTCAGAAGTTAGTCATGTACATGTGTTTCAGAAGTTAGTCATGTACATGTGTTTCAGAAATTGAGTTGAAAGTGGGATTAGGATTGGTTACTTCAAGGGAGATAATCCATATTAATAAATGGACATTGCCCTATCATTGACCTAGTCCATATTTGTGTAATAATATTTACTTGTATCACATTATTATTGTGGGTTGTTTTGCTGTATTTCTCCGAGTTGAAATATTTTAATGAGGGATTTGTAGTAGTAATATTTGGTGTTATGATGATTGACTGATTTGTTACAATTGAGTATAAATTTATTGCAATGCACACTTGTTTGAAATAATTCAATGACAGTTATTTATATTCTCCTATAATGACTGGCGTCAACACTGTCTGGCCAATCAGGAACAATTGTGTCCTTTTGATAGCATAAGTTGATGAACAAGCATATATATTATATCCTAGCAACATATCCTGGTGCAACAACTGCTCCTGTTTAGTTTGTAAGATATTGAGTCTTGGTCTTAATTGAAATACCGTATAAATGTCACTGATTGCAATTTGTGGTGGCAATGTCTCTATGCTATGATATTAGCAAGCAGGTATGATGCTACCTTTTTCTCACGATTGTATTTCAAATTGTTTGAATTTAATTGGTTATTTGTAGCATGTTTCTAGTGAAGGTTAACATTGACAAAGAACTATATGCTGAATGTTCAAAGTTGGATTGTGGTGGTGGTGGTGGGGTCTATGACTCGCTAGATGTGGCCTTACTGTATGAGGGTTCTCTTCAAAGTTTGAAATGCATTTATGCCAAAAGGTTGCCCATATTTCCCTGATGATTAAACATATATTTCTGAAATCCAAAGAAAATTACTTTATTGAATTTTCTTGACATGCAGGGCCATCTGATATTACATACCGGTATTTAATTCATGTAACATTTACCGGGTATTGTAACAACTCTAATGTTACATTCATACTTAGTTTATATGTTGTAATATTTCTAATGTTACATACTGTGTTCATGTATTGTAATATCACTGATGTTACATACTTAGTTCATACCTTGTAGCGTACTAGTATTTAAATCATATATACCATATCTTAATAGAAAATATGTACCAAATAAATTCTTTGTGAATTGTACATCAATTATGTTTCCATTTAAATATGGCTACATATATTGTATTTTTATTTTATAATGTACTCAACAATATTAATTAAGAGCTAATAGTCTGTTTGGACATACATGTTTAGCTTTATACCATTTTAACCATGAAGAATTTACAAGTATCTACAAGTTCCAGATACTCTTCAAGAATGTTCAGATGCTTCGCGCCTCATGGAATTTGGTCTTGTGACCCATTATCTTCATGGCACAATGAATACTAATGACTCAACATTCTTTTCTTAAATTGACAGCCACTAAAAACAATAGAAAACAAGTTACGTTAACGAGAAATTAACGTTTTTGATAAGAACCCTTTCAGTTCACATAGGTAGAACAATGATATGATGGCGGAACAACAACGAAATGATGACAGAGAACAATCAACCATTGTTATGAATGATAATGACCTCGACATTCATGGTGCTATGAACAACAATGACGTCTATGACGTTTATCACTGGACAAGACAATGGTACTGTTACTATTTTAGTAGAAAGCTCCCCAACAAATATACTAGTATCTGCTGAACCTTTTTTAATTTTGTTGAGTATATATATCATATCTGCTAATTAGACTACAAAGTACAATACTTGGAGAATTTATTTATTTATAATTTTAGTGATAGTGATGAATGTGATGAGGCTCTGTCGATGTATAAACAGGAATACCTGGGTGATCGCGTGACTTCCACTTTTACCATGTACAGTGACAAGGTATGTTAAATATGACTTGTATAAATATGAAATGTTTGTACAATTATTATTCGCTGTTGAATTTGTGAACCATTTATCAGACTTTTATACTGTGTTAACATTTAAAAAGCTACCAGATAGAGATATATTTTTCAATACGCTAGTCTTGTCATCAGACACCTCTTGAGCCAACGACTCGAGCGAGATTACGAACTCTCATTGACTTTAGCGTAATATTCTCAAGTCATGTATGTTTAGCCAGTGATTATGCAAACAACATACAGTGAAGATAGCCCATGTTCTCCATCCCTATATTGTCACGTATGTCTGAAATATCCCCCCTAGGTCGTAAAACAACTTGCTCGTCTATCCCTGTAGAACGTGATAGGAGAGCTCATGCACAAATTTGTTGTTATCATGTTACCATGGTTATTGCAAAATTGTGTCATTATACACTAGGGGGAGAAAATTGCCACGAAAACCTACTGTCCTGAACGCTGATTCAAATAATTAATTTGTACCAAATATGAATTATCTACATGTCCTTATAACTTTAACATTGTGAGAAATAGCTTGGACTAAAATGCCAAAGTACATGTACTACAGTCGACCCCCATTTATCCAGATAGTTGCGTTACTGGTAAAATCATGTGGGCAACTGAATTTCCAGTCATTTTACACAGTAAGGCTGATATTGGTTCCCAGTAAAAACTGCGGATTGCGGGGGAACCGGATATTTTACGGATATCCGGTACGGATTAACGGGTGTCGACTGTATAGTGTTAGTTTCCATCAATACTGGGACGCTTTGCTTCACATTGTAATCTCAGCTTCTCTGTTGCCAGGGAGGTGGCTTGGGCTGTCTCTTGTCCAGGGTACCCTGTCACAAAGCTCTCTTATACACTAGGAGACCATAGCGCTCTCTCTGGCGATAGCTAATGCACTGCTAGAATAGGGCTATGGTCGCTTAGTGGGTAAGAGAGCTTTGTGAAAGGGTACCCTGACTGACAACACTAAAAAGCATTGTTCATTTTGGAGGTTTATAGCCAACAATCTCATTTACTGTCTCGTGCTACAATAGATGCAACTGTGTTACATATTTATATCTTATATAATATGACCTTTTGCACACTGGGGCAATAATTCTAATTATTTCTCTTCCATTTATTTTTCTTCAGGGTCTTTAAGTATTTGCACTTCTATATTTTCTCAATTGTATTCACATAGAATGCATTTATTCAAACATTTATTTTATTGTTGTTTTTAAATTTAAGAATACATTTAAGAAATAAGGTATGTTTGTTCATATTCTGTAGTGTGGTTTTACAATGAAATATGGCTAGAGCATTAGGCCGATTTTGTCAACATTGTCATCATTCTGGGTAAAGCCCACCCTCTCCCAATAGTTCGTACTATTCAATATATCATATGTGTATGAGCAAAAGATATTCTATTATTTCAAACAGGTCTATTACACTACAGAACATGATGGAAAAGCATACATTATTTTTTAAACATGCTCGATGAATATGAAAACATCAATAAGCAATATTATGTCAGAAATTCCATTGCATTTTAATTTTAAGTCTTTGATCAGAGATAAACAAACTGGCTATTTTAACAGCCAACATTATTGCCTGATATATATTTCATATTCATTGAAATCATGTTTAAAAGAATATTACGTATTTAAAAAATAGTTGCTATGCATACTGGTATAGTGCTGAAAAAATATCATAAAATCTATTGTTTTGAAATAAAATAATTTTCAACATTATTGCTTGTAGCAGCTTTTATCCTTCTGGTCATTTTGAACTAATGCAAATATTAGAAACTTTTCAAAAGTTTGAAAACTTTCATGGGTCAAAGTTGTCCACAAATGATGTTCAGCAGTATTAAATCTCTCTCTGTGTACATCCATTTGATGTGTTTGTATGATTTACTTCTAGATGTGCGAATGTTTATAAAATTGGATGATATGATACTTCTTTACTGCGCCCTTCAATGCACCACTGATTCAGAAAACTGCTGGGTTAGGTTTTGATCCTATTTTCTTTTATTACTATAAAAGGACAAATATATTCCAAACTTTTTACAATTCGCTGTTAAGTGTAACATTTGCTTCAGGCTTGGATACAGTTTTTCTGTGACATTTAAAGCATATGTCGTTCCTAAAATGTTAATTACTCATTACTGTCCCATAACTCTTTATACACGATACAGATGTACCTGCTAGCATTGTCTCCGAGAGACAGATACATTGTATTGGAATTAAAATCTTACAGCCATGTTTGTGTGTAATACACTCTATCTCAAAGAAATGATTGAGTCTGTGAATCTATCTGGCATTTCCATATTCTTCAACCTTGGAAATGTGGACACAGACATTGACATTATTATGTTTTTAGCCTCACCGACACATTACGATTTTTTTAGCCTCACAGACAGATTATGTGAAAAAGCAATGTTATTATGTGGCAATTATGCAACAACAAAAATAATAGTTTAATTGCATTGGAACACACTTTTTTTATAATTGTATTAAACAATGAGGCAAGTCCCCTGAACAATCCTCTGTTGAAGCCAGAGCTCCTAAATGACTGAGCGCTAGTGTGCTATTCACCTCTCAGCAATCATAACTGTGCAATGTATACTATTATACTATAGGCGAGTGGCAAACTCCACTTTCAGACCGACTTAAATGGCCCCCCCTACACACACCCACATCATACATCATTGGAAAGCTTAGAGTCTCCTTGTTAAAGTTAGGT
>JAULBP010140279.1:0-27542 GCA_032355345.1 Lepetodrilus pustulosus | reverse complement strand
ACTAGTATATTATACAAGGTATAGTTTGGTGCATTTAATCGGCATTTATATATCATAATGTACCTTGCAAAACTATCAGTATAGAATACCTGCAAGGAGCATTTACATTATGCAACCTTCTTCACGTAAATCGTATACTTTCATTAACTCACTTGAATAGTTGGCATTTGTTTATGTCAAATTTATTCCATCGATTACTTCATAATCCATAAATCCATAACCGTCCCTCTTTACTTTTCCCTTAGTCGTTTTTTTTTGGAAATACTTAAGACATGTATATCACAGCTTCTGCCTTGCTTAGTGTGAGTATATTTTGATTACTGTTTTATTGACATACAACAATAGATAAAAGCAAATTTATTCTTATGGAAATACAAATAAATATCAATTATAGAGTTGGAGAAAAATATGTGAACAAAATATTCGCAAAATAGTATTTATCATGTTATTTTCTAATGAGATATGAACATAATACTCCTGTTTAAACATATTTTATTCACAATGGAAAAGGATTCGACACAAGTTATACTCTTGTATATCGGGTTGGTGTATCTCTTTGTTACCATCTACCTTAATATGTGGTCTTCTAGTCTGAATATCAATCTTATGTCATATTATTAGGGGGAAATCGCTATCCGTCAGCCAATTTATTCAAATGCATTTCCTTACTATATTAAACTTATTTCTTAATTGTACTTCATTCACTTCATGTAGTTATATCTATGGAAGCTATGGTATAATAACTTGGGCTATTGTATGATAAATTGGTGTTAGTGCGTATTATATACAAGTGGAAACTTTATTGGACTATAGCATCAATTATTGGTAGGACATGTGGTCTATGCATAATACTGTTATGAATGCATGTAAGTCAATTATGTGGTTTTATATATAGTGTATACTGAACACATGCCCCAATCCTAACACCAGAATACATCCTCTTTTACGTATCCTTCCCAAGTTAACTACCCCCTCCCCAAACACCCTTCTAACTTACATCTACTCTCATCGTTAGAGCAGTCCATCTATCACATTTAATGGCGAACCCATCTACTGCAAATACAAACAAACACACTTAGACACCTCAATTGCCTATCCAGTCGAAACGATCCACTTTCATTTGTGGTGGTAATTAGAAAACCATTTCAAACGCACGGCCACATTCGTGTGGTGTACGATTATTCGATGTTGTTATTTTTCTTAAATACTTCTCCCGAGAGTTCATTTCAGCTGGAAGTCACGTGATCAATAGTACCACGTGACGCGGGTCAGGGGTCAGGGGTCACCCATTATTGTATGCACAGTCGACCTACATCGCGCATCTATTCACTTCTTGGTAAACCAGACCCCAATTTCGAGGGAGTATTATTCGGATTGCTAACATTATGAGGAGCTGTGACAATGTCTAAAATGACAACACGGTGTCGGCAAACACGCTGGGTTTTGTTTCCGTTAGTGTCACGGTATTAAAAGACCAATTAATTGATGTAAATGACAGAAGGGAATATTTATAGAAACTACATTAATCCCCCCAGGGTCCTAGTGTGATGTCGATTCGTCCACGAACATTTCATTCAAGACATTTTCTACATTATTAATAACTCTGTTGGTTACAACCAGCATTGCTTAAACACATTATGCGGCTGTATTGTAAATAACACGAGGCAATTCAGTCCCAGCCTACGTAGGATATTATATTACACTTAACAATATTGTATTTGAAATTTATTTAGACATTATGTATACATTTACTATTTTAATTTTTTTATTTTTTTTTTTAAACTACTATGTTGTGATAATACTGAAGAACACTATGGCAATGATTTCAATTATTACATAGTATAACATTTTAATTTTTATTATTGTACATTCATTCACATTAACTCTATGCCATGTTGAATCAATATTAAACAGCCAATCAATACAAGTGGTTAAACCGAATTTAACGAATATTGATGAAATGGGATTTAACAACATATAACTTTCTAAAAATAAGTATTTGTATATCATTAACTAATTATGGCATACATTCTCATATGGATATCAACAACATAATCAATAATAGTTTCGATAAATGTATTCTAAAACCAAAGCACATCAGGGATTGGCTACTTTTATCTTGATATGATTCACCTCTTCTGATTGGACAGACTGGTAGATACTGGATTCTGATTGGTTGGTAGCAAACATTGAAGGTATAAACCTCCATAGAAGTATATATTGAAATAGCCTTATCTCAATACATATTTATTTTGTTATATCCTTTAAAATAAGTAATAAATAGTAAACAGGGTATAGTGGTTGTACATATTTCGTTGCCAAAATAAAAATAGCCTAATCCTATAGCAAAAGTATAGTAATTTAACTCACTTTGTAATACACTTATTTAGAATAGGCCTAAACTTTTCTTAATACTTTTGCAAATAATATTTGATATTACTTTATTAGAAAATGTAAATAGTTAAGCAAAGTAACACTATATTAGGGGCTTTTAAAATATTTTTAAAATATTTTTGGAAAAATGGCGCTTGGAAAAGAAATCACGACACACGATGGCTGGAGTGGAATATTATCTGTAAGTGTCCACTGAGACAAGTCACCATGAGAATTTCACGCTCCATCGACGGTCATACTTGTGATAAAAATCTTACTGGCAGTTGACAAACGAAAATATGTATAGTCAACCTCCAGTCCACTGTTGCCACGGCAACGTGACATTTAAGGTAATTGTCCCATACAGGGTTTTTAGGTCACTGGCAGTGTGTGAAGTAGAATAACATCACTGACCCATATGTAAAAAGAAACATGCCAATAATTATTTTATAATGTTGTAAAGTAGTCCATGTTCGTAAAAAAGATTATTGTAGTATAATAATACAGGCAAGGGCAAATATACATACAGCATTCATTATACACATGATATGTCGACCAGCACACTGGCTTATAAGTCGTGTTGTATGGGTGTCGACGAGGAAAATAGAGCCTCTTATTCTGTTTACTTTGATATCTACTTCATGACTACTGGAGAAAATAACTGACACACTAGCTGTCTTTAGTGAATAATGTCCACACACACACTAGCATATCTGTACACACCTGTCTAGGCCGAGTGTTTGTTCAAATACATTCTCATATAAATTATTGCCTTGACTAGAGTGTGCTATGTTATATTATTGTAAATTTAATTCCTATAGCATTATTGACGATATCGGTTATTGTGTCTATATATATTGGCCGTAAGATGATATATCACTTTGAACTAAAGACACGTAAGGTCACTGTCTGTATTGTTATAACGTAAGTGCATATAGCTATGTGTTGTTCAGTATTTAACTTATAATGCAGCTGTAATACTTGTTTGATTATAAGAATAATTAGCTGTGTCGTAAATAAGTAAGGACATATACAGATAATGTATAACGAGAAAATAATTATCAATGTTTTTGCCATAACTGTAATATAATGTTAGACATGTGTGGACACTATTGTCAGTTAATAGTCCTATTCAATATAGAATCCATTAATAGTTAAGTAAGTCTAGATTTCTGGGAAATCAGAAGATAATTCTTTTATGAGCTATTTTCATATATCTAGTAGCTAATAATAGCAATACAAAGAAGAACAATTGATATACACGGTATTAATTTACATCCTCTGAGAATATGGTTTGGACTAAGCTAGCGATCACTGACAAGAATATTTGCTTCCATAATTATTACAATATGTCCAGTTCAACAGACTAATCGTGTCATGAAGATGTATCAACATGTTTTACTGTGGTTTTGAAGGGCAAGTAGTATATAGGCTAAACATATTTCAAGGACATGCTTATTCGTAATAACAACTTTCGATTCATATCAGTGCAGAAAACACGTTTGATTAATAAGAACTTGATCCATTCAGTGTATCTAGTATAACTAAACAATTTAGTCTTAATACGTTTTCTTTTCAACAAATATGCATGCACTGTTTGTTTCGCTGTTGCGATGTTACATAATACCATTCATTCATGCATAACTATGTCTGTAATAGTAATATATACTACATGTAGTATTAGTTCTGACAATATTAACCGATGAAATGATGGCATGTTTAATTAAACGACTTAATACATTGTCATAATAAATTCATTAATAATATTATTCATATTGGATTCTGTTATGATACTGATGTATTAGCAGCATGCATATCGTTAAGTAATAATGTTTAAATGTATTGTTTAGTATTAAAAGGACGCTTGGAATGCGACCCTGTGTGGGTGTGCATGTATGTTTGTGTGCGTGCGTGTGATACAATCTGATAAAAAGATCCATTGTTATCATAAATAGAGGTCAGGTACGTAACGATTTTAATTATGTTTACACTATACATCTAATTCAAAATTGTATTTTTTTTATTTTAAATAATAGTCTATATCTGAACTGCATACAAAAAGTGTGAACCAATTTATGCATGTTGGAGGAATAGATAATTTTATATTAAAATAATCTAAAAGTATTCAAATTGGAGAATGTATGTGCCATTGATATCTGAATATATTTGTTCTCATAAGATATCCCACATATGTCGAGTATGAATTATTTAACAATGACGACCACTCGCTGCAGGTGTCAATTCTTATTAACCATGCATGTTTATGCAGACCCTATAATTATATTCCGTGGCCAATGATCACCTCTATGCATTATTGTTTTACGAGATGGTCTTCTATTGTTGAATTGGTTTCGTTGGCAATGGACTGAATGTGATAATTATTTCCAATAGCATCTTCGTAAGTTACTGCCACTTGTTCAATGTAACGAAATAACCTTTACAATAAATGTGTATAGGACTTTACATTATCAGTGTTTTTTTTCTTTTCTCTGAAATAAATTCTAAAATATTATTTGTTTTCATGGTTGCCAATATAACGTAGGCAAACATATAATTTGTATTAACCCTCTACTTGCTACAGGCAACAGGAGATGCCCTAAATAGTAGTGTATGTGGTTAATCCAGCTAGGATAGGGTTAATGAATGCCATATGCATACCGGTCAGTACAATGCTATTATACTACAATAACATCTAGTGGTACCAAAGAAATGCTACAATTGTATAATGTTTCATAAATCTGTATATTTTTATGTAGGTATATATTTCAGGTGTTCATCTGTCTGAGTCAGTTCCATACCATGCCATTTCTTCACCTTCCCTATAAATCAGCTTTACAAATACAACTCTGGTGTGCACCGTTTTGAGTGCACATTCTTAAGTGTCAGTTAAATACTTCAAGATGTCCACCTATCTGTACTAGTACAAATCTACGTCATTTTTATATGTCAGATGCACCTTTCTCAATGATACAATTCATCATATGGGTAGCAACTGTAGAAGAGTGCACCTTTCCGAGTCAAAGTATCAAAATGCAATGCATCTTCAATGAAAATGTGTCATTTCATAGCAAATGTTTGAGAACCATTCTCAATGATACAGTTTATCATTTGACTAAACTGGTCAGTTTTGTTTCAATGTGGTACACATGTTGAGTAAAGTACACTTCTATGAATTCATGAAACCTACTCATATATGAATACCGTTATGAGTCATTTGAGACTGCATTCATGTTTATAAAATGATTCAGATAACCATACGACCAATTCCTCGCGTTTAGGAGTCAATTTAGTACAAATGCATTATACAGTGTTCAAACGCGGGGCAATACAGTACCAATTATATTATGTGCAAACAGTGAATACAACATAATCATGTCTATATTGTCAACGATTAAGTAATAATAGTTTGATATTCTTCATCAAGGACTTACAGTAGTATCGTCCTAAAAAGTTTGTCAGAGCGGTCCTTACCCGGAGTATGTGTACATTTGGCTGTTGTAATTACCTATAGCAGTTTTACCAACACATGGCTATTTAAGGATTCATGAAATGCGTATGACAAATGTCATCTGTCGCATATTGAAAAAAAATCGTATTGTGATCATTTACTGCACATGGTATCATATCTCACTAAACTCGAATTGAATGTCAGCATGTGACATTAGTCATTTAAATGACACTAACAATAGAGCCTAACATAGCTGCACTATTGATGAATTATTACTTTATATGGATAGCTTAGCATAACAAATGAAATCAGTACACTAGTACTGGACATGCTGTGTCAGCAGCTTATCAATGTTTCCCTAACTTTGGATTTGTTTTATATCAAGTTAATAGTTGAATATATCGTTGATGAAAGTGTTTAGAAACAAGTGTTTTGACTTTAGTATTTTTTATAGTCTTCAAAACGTTCAGATTCGTACAGAAATGATAACTTCATAGGAGTGGCTTCAAAATATAATATAATAGAGAAAATACAGACAATTTTGGTGTGATATTTTAACCACGAATATTCAAATGTTTTACAACCTTATTACTTAAATAATCCGTTTATGTTCTAGATATTTCAGGTATACTTTTCCCATGGCAGTCACAGACAACGTGTCAGTGATTAGAATGTTTGGCCAAATATTTATGCAAGTGCTGACGACGAGGGTTGAAATAACGTTGCTTGATTGCAATAAGACGGTCTGGGTTATACTCTGAACTGATAGACTATTATAGCAGTAGTAGTAGCAGTACATTGCGACATGGTCAGTGGCAACACCCTAGCTAAACTCTCTTGCCCCCGGTTGAAGACCCCTCGGGGCCAATCTCTCCCACCTATTGAAGGGCTAGTAAGGTCCGAATGACCAGACCTTTTGTTCGGTGAACGGAGCCGACATGTTAATTGCAATTTGGGTGACGCGTTCGACCCCGCCGGTGATATATACAACTGAAACAGCAATTACATCGTCGGATTGATCGAACGAGGAAATGTACATGGATGATGACCAGTAGCAAATCACAACTTATGTATCTGGGTCATTTTCATTGACATTCTGGGATGGCATTTGATAAAAAAAAAAAAAATCGTTCAATTTAAATACTTCTGACCAGCTCATTGCATTAAAAACATAACGTAAATGTGAATTTGTGGAGTTATGCGTTAAGACAGAATTATTGAGACTGTTAGCACATTGGAAATAAAAGCTTTTACAGGCGTGGTGCGAAGAAGGTGAAAATGATTGAATCTAATCTGTAATATGGGGACGCGAGCCCTACAAAATGGCGTCTGCATGCTGTCCAAAGTGTGGACGGTAAACAAAATGTTTGGCGGTGTTCCTTCGAGAAGCGAGTCGCTATTTACACATTAGCTACAATCAGCCGAGACAAACTTGACGGTTGTTTCAAATTTTTGTAATTATTGTGAACTGGCTTCTAATCCTGCAGGAATTTCGTTCGTCGCATTACCGCTTAAACATAATCACTTAGTCAGGAAAAATGGCGGAAGACGGTTGAAGCCTTTTGTATAGCATGAGTCAACGCGCGTCTCGTTCAGACAAACATTTGAGGCATAAACAAGTCGTGCATACATAGATATTAATTATTTCTCAAGCTCAAGCGTGATTCCATCGGTAATTTTAATAATTTCGTTTGCTATGCAACCGCAACTTATGCAGATATATAGGACGCACATACATTATGGTATACTATCAGGAGCTTGGCATCTTTCTATCTACCAAGCACTAGTATTTTAGTGTTAATAAACAGCATAACACATTTACAGATGTGTTTCTGACAGGAAATAACAATACATAGATAAGATTAAACGAAATCGATAAATCAGGCGCCTGGTAGACATCGCAATTGATATCTAACAAAGAAAACTATTTCAAACGAAATAAACAGAACCAAAGAACGTCACCGAACAAACACGTTCTAAAATTCAAAATTATGGTATAAATAATATGATTTCGATAATATCTGATCAGTGAGGCGCTCGTGTAACTGTATGCGCACACCGACAGCCAGAATGTTTACCTACCTCGAGATGTGTTGTCGCCGTATGGTGACGTTTGCAGACGAATGCTTGCTCTTCTCTGCGACTTTGAAGACTGAAATTCTTCGGGATGACATTCTAGTCCCCTGGGGTGATGTTTTACCCCCCTGTCTCTCCCCAGCGTCTTTCTAGAGCCGGTCCCCCCACGAGCAGCCTCTCCCTGCTCTGTAACCCTCTCTCTCTCTCCTCGTCCAACATGGCGGTCCTGGCGCGGCTGGGATTAGCGACTCTCGGCGTTGCATTCATTCCTCCGATCACGACGAACCTAGTGAGGTCGGGTAGAAATTGCACAGTCATTACCTTTATTATGATTGCTAGCGTTAAAAACAACAAGCAGCAATCATAATTGTGGAAAGTTGGAGTTTCCAAACGTCATAATTAACATCTTTCTCTTCCATTGGCCAGTTAAAAGCCAGGGGTAAGATTTCGCACGCAAGGCACAGGCCCACAAATAAACTATTGCACAGCGAGAGCAATTAGTACAGTTGTTGCATTGTTATGCCCAAAGAAGGAAACGAGTTCCTTGCAGCTATATAAAGTAATTTGCTTCGAGGCAAATCTTTCTTATAAGCAAATACCCGTACCAGACAGTCTAATAGCAATCAGCGCGGCTCGAGTACGGAATCAACGAGTGTGAACTGGTAGCTGTTTACTATAGGTCACAGTATGTATGGGTGACTGAAAACAAGCCCTTTCTAAACACCTGACACGCGAAAACAATAAAAAATACAATATTTTTCATTCCAAATTGCAATTTATTTCGTTCGGGAAAGTGTCTTTTTCGTTATCGAGATGTGAAGTATTTCGGTGTCTCGGTATAACATTTTTACCTGTTTGTCAAGGATCAAGTTCGTCTACGGGACAAAGATGGCGGCCATTGGAGTTTGGTGAGGCCGCTAAGGGTGAGGTTGTGGGGTGCAGGGGGTGAGAAGTGAACGGGTACGACAGACACTTCCGTGGGGTGGAGGGTTCAGAAATGCCCCGTATTTCACCCATAATACTGGACAGGCACATATTATACACACGACTCTTATCTGTCTACTGTCTCGTAAACACATCACCGCAGATTACACTATGTATCAACAGGGCTTGCAGGTGCATATACCCAGTTGAGGTTTTTGTAGATGTATCTCGTCAACATTTTACTTAAGGTTAAACTATTGGGCAATTAAAACAACTTTTACCTATTATCAACCATTACGGTTCTTTGTAATTTATAGATGTTTGGCTAAAAACTTTTAAAACTTCTCAACATATATTTCAAAGGGTAAGCGCAAACAATCGCTGTACTTTTTTTCTAAGAATATACAGGTAAATATGTATAAACTTTGAACAAACTTTCTATTATTGACTTTATGTTTGCATACATTTTTTTACTCTGTCGCTGAGCAATACACAAATATATTAATATGTGGAAGATATATTTCTATACTTTATTTTATTTTATATTTTTTTTTTACTTTCAAATAAGGTTAGTTACATTATTTGACTATATACTTTATTATCCAATGTAGTGTAAGTTCAAAGGATTGGCGTAAATTACTGCACATCTTAAATACTCTGAATCACAAAAGGTTGACATCAAGTTTAAGCACACACCACACGTTCCTACCTCGTAAACAAATGAAACGGTGAAATAATATATTACGGTACAAAGACGAATAAATTTATGTCTGTGGAACATAAAAACTGACCTCCATTTATGTGAGCGTTAGTTAAGCCAGGGGTCACACCTGTATATCAATGACATGTCAGTCCATTATCACACCTGTAAATGTTAGAACATGTCAGTCCAGAGTTGTATATGTAAAGTTATGCCATGTTAGTCCGCGGTTGCACCTGTTTAGTTCATGCCAATGTCAGCCAAGGATCGCACCTGTAAAGGTATGCCATGTTAGTCCGCGTAGGGTCGCATCTGTTTAGTTATGCCAAGTCAGTCCGTGGTCGCATATGTAAACGTGTCATTTCAGTGAAGGTCGTACTCGCAAAGTTATGCGATATCAGTCCAGAGTCGTTCCTCTGTAATTATGCCAAAGCAGTCCAGGTTCTCATAAGTATCATTCTATATTTTATATGTGCCATGTCACCCCATGGTCGCATCTGTAATATATGCCATGGAGTCACATCTGCAGATGGCGTCCCTCAGTGGTCATGTGTGCAAAGTCAGACACTATCAATGCAGGGTAGTGCCGGTTTATTTATGTCATATCAGTCCATGGTCGCATCTGTGTCATAATGCCATAGTCACATCGGCAGAGTTATGTCATGTCCCTCCATGGTTATGAGTATAAAGTTAGAACTTGTCAATGCAGGATCGTATCAGATTATTAATGTCATATCAGTCTAGGACCTGACCGGTACCATTGTCATGTTCGACCAAGATGGCATTTTATTGTTATGACATATCAGTCCAGATTGATATCTGTATATCTATAGCATGCCACTTCAAGGTCGCAAATGTTTTGCAATGTTGTTTCAATCCACGGTAGAAATTACATAATTATGACCTATTATGATTATGATTTCGAAATGTCAGTTCATGGTTGCATCAATAAAGTCATGCCATCTCAGTCCATGGTCGCATCCTTAATGTCATGTCCTCTCAGTCCAGGGTCGCACTCGTATTATCATGGCATTTCGGTCAGAATGTGTGCAGATTCAGAATTGTGTTGAGATTCCTGATAATGAAGCATAATTTAAGCTTACATAATCTCACAATATCAATGTGGTTTTTTTTGTATGATATAATAATGTTCATAAGTGAATGTATTGGAGGCACACTTTCAAATTGTAGGTTATATTGGGCTCCCAGATAGAATATATAGGAGGTTACTAATATCACTGTCCACATTTTCAAATTAATTTATGACTGCTGTAGTAAGTGTCCGAGGTAGAATTCTTTAAAATAAATTACATTATCCTAAACATTCTTAGTTTTCTTTCCTTTACAAACAACACAAACATGGTGAACATAAAACGGTCCCTGTCCTGTTTCAAACTTTTTTTTACGTTCTTCATTCAAGAAGACTCAAGAAGACAATTTGTCACTCCCCAGACATAAAACAAGAAACTAAAAACACCCATTACTGTCGATCTTTATTCTAGCTGACAGCACACAGTTAATTAAATTCTTGTCCCAACGAAATAATGTGCTAGTGTGGTTAATCTGATTTCCGTATGCATCAGTGTTGAGTCGCGGTAATCCGCCCCTTCCCTTGCAAGATAAGTGCCAGGAAGAACTAGGATAATCACATTTTCCCCATTTACCTAGCTGGGAATATGTTACCTGTTTCAAAAAGTACTAACCCTCGAAACAACTGCGAAATCTTGACAAATTTTGTAATAATTTAACAAAACGTAGTCTGTGTTTCTTTTCTAACGAGGAGCACCAGATAATGCATGGTTGCAGTAGACATATACATGTAGTGTTTTAAGTGATAATATAGAAAACCTGAACTAATGGAAAATAGTGTGGCATTTATTGTATATAAACTTAAAATTACCTTAGGAAATGCATGCAACACTATCTACATTGAATCATATCATATTTTCGTCACACACACACACAAACAAATAAGTGGCTAGATATTATTTCTGTAATTATCAAATGACATATTTGTTGAAGTTTATATTACTACAATACATTAACGGCACTAATTAAGTCAATGGAAACTAAATATTGAAATATGTTGAAGCTGTCTCAAATTAATTTACATATAGATAACATATTATAGTTAACACTTAATACGTAATGACTAGCTAATCACAACGTCATTTGAGAAACACTAATGTTTTCACAAAACTACTGGTATTCTAAATTAACGGTAATTTAGATGATATCGCCACCAATACACATGTATTGTCAACATCTGCAAATTATGTTTTTCTGATGTCATTGTATATGTATAGAATGGTGATGTGCACTGATATATAGGGACTATATATTTTTTATACTCCGAATAAAAAATATATAGGCCCTATTCCTTAAAAAGAAAATGGACAAGTATATCCAATGATATTCCAAGGCACTTTTCTAATTCAACGTAATGTTATTTTTGAAATGGCACTACTACTACAACAACAACAACTACAGTACTACTACTACTACTACTACTACTACTACTACTACACTACTACTACACATTTGTATTATGTATATGTGTGTGCGTGCGTGTGTGTGTGTATGTGTGTGTGTGTGTGTGTGTGTGTGTGTGGATGTGTGCGCGCGCACGGGCAATGTACAATGATCCAGAAGTTAGATATACATTATGCAATTAACCAAATATGCTGCTACTGAAAGCTAACGTTATATATAACTAGACCAAAGGAACAAGACCCTGCCTAATTACGTGTAAATTCAATACCCAGTAGCCCCGAGGTAAAATACAGATCCAAAATATGCTAACCTGTTATGCACTCAGGTGTAGTTTTGTCAAGCTTCATGCTATAAATAAATAGCCTTGTTAGCCGTATCATAGGTGCAGAGATAAACAATACAATGTTACAATACTGTATTGAACTGATATGATCATATTTAACACCTGACTACATTTGGCATATTATTTACCTCCATATGCATTCTGAATAATATGGAGCCCCCCTTTCAGTAGCCTTTGCATAGAGTTCTTTTGTTGAAATGAACAAGTCTGCGTATACATCGTGCAAACACGGGACACCCGTCACCGCTTCACTGTGGATTATCTCGACAGTCAACCATATAAGAAACGTATGTCTTTTTAATCCGGGTTTAATCCGAACATTCATTCTACAGTAAATCAACTTTAAACAGGTTGCTCACAGTTCGCTGTCTCGAGGGGCAATGCGCACGAGCAACAATATCTGAGAAAGGAAAAAGAGCATTAAATCTGACTTCTGATACGTTTTATTACACTGTCAGCGTCACTATTAATAGGCAATGCATATCATCGCTAATAACTCATAATCATTAACAAATAATGTTATTACATTTATACACATGCTATCATAATAATATTTATATGTATGAATGCTACCTAGTAACAATGTTTGGTAATATATATATATATATATATATATATTTGCTATGATATAAAAACATGTATTATACCGGTAAATATTTGTTTCATTGAAACCAGAAAAGAGCCTATGGTATTTTTTTTTTTTTAAATGCTTATGCCAATTTCATACTTGTTTCGTCTTGGCTGAAAAGAATAGCCAAGTAGTAGAATTATTGGCTATCGTTAGAGGTTTCTCTTTGGGCAGACGTTGCCTTGGCACAGTTGAGGACAAATCTAAGCGGCTTATGACTAACATGGCGATACGGGGTAGACCATGGTTGCAAAGGTCTTAGTACAAAAAAAGTTCTGTCTTGTTCTGTTCGGGATGTCAAAGCCAAGGCATTTCGCGCGCACATTCCAAAACCTTTGCTTCATTCGAACAATATGTCTTAAGATATTGTTGTTCGCTTTACAATAGGACATTGATCACGGGGGTGGCATACGTGTAAATATATCATAGTGGGTAGAAATTATGAGAAGACATCGACTAGTTCTGCCCCAGGGTGTATAAAACTGTGTTGAACTAACTTTGGCAGTGTTGGTGATGCTTTTAACAAATGGATATCTACCGTGGAATACTTCTGTAGGATGACTAATAGTAAATACAATAGTAAATCCTATAGTAAATACAAATACAGGATCGATTCTGTATATTATATTTATGTCCCAAACTCTTTTTGCAAACCAAGTGGAGATGCATAGTCTAGTTAGTTTTACTGCTGTATATCAAATAGAGGTTATACAATCTGACTTCGCCTATCGTGATAGTCAGAAAGACACCATTCCTATCCTTGCCATTGCAAGAAGGCTTCAGGAACCTAGCATCAAACAGGTTTTTTTTTCAAGTGTCACACATAATGCATCTACGTACTGTAGATATATAACTAAAACAAGCAAGGCCTGATCAGGCCGATGAGAAACTTACATACAGTATTAAAACAGTTGACAAGTTGACAAGTAACCGAACATCAAACAGTTCGTAACCAGGAAATTGAAACTGTTCTAACCATGTTAATTCATGATTAATGCTAGTTTATATAAAAGTTAGATCATGTCTATGAGTATGTAACGTTACATGATCATCTGTTATATAAAAAAAAAATATAGTGTACTTTTGAATATTTTCATTGCATATTCATACCAGCGATTTAAGTATAGCACGTGTGCTGCTGTCAACGAACACAAACTCAGGATGTACTAAGCCTCCGATAGTGTTATTAATAGCCCCCATATGAACGATGATATAACATGGCATTTAAACACAATGAAAACAACATCAACGTATAGGAATTAATCGTTTCGCTGTCGAATTACATTGTTCGACATTTTTTTCTGATTTTAATTGATGACAGTATTATCCGTGTAATATCCATGTAAGCAAATATTGTTATGAATGAATTTCAAACAGAAAAAAAAGTCGTTAAAGATTAGGGAACGCATTACCAACTCAACGCGCTAATTGGAACTGGGATTAGGGGAAGACTGCGCGTGTCGAAGCGGAACCGGAAGGGGTCGTGGGTATTGGACAGCTGAGGGCGCGTGCGCCAATCATAAAACTCCACTGTACATACGGAGTTAAGTAGTATAAAATACACAGCCGATTACGGAGGCGCGAACATTCTACTTGATCAATTAGAGGAGAGGTGAAACATGATTGGTCTACTTTACGACATAGTGTGAAAACTCCACTGTTACGCTCTCCTGGGATACGTACATCCTTTACTACGCTGGGTATTTACACAGGCTGTTCAATCGAGTGTGGACCGTCAAACGCAATTTTGATAATGTAAAAATAGTTCTTTTGTATAGCCGTTATTAAAGTATTACATTTAAACGCTTTACACAATTTCAATAAATAAAACATAAGATTCAGTATTCTTTTAAGATGTCTTGGCCATAGATATTTGAAGTATATTATTGTATCTTAATTATTAAATGTGTTTTCGTATGATTATGATAGATATTGGCGTAGTCAGTAAAGAGGTATTCCTTCTAAAGTTATCTATTCTAGTACATGTACTGTGGTATACTGGTATACATGTACTTTCCAAACGCACACAATCCCACATTTACTGAAGACAAGGTTTCTCAGGAGCGCGTTCAATAAGAAATAGTGTTCTTGTACAAATTGGGGTTATTCAGTTCCTCCGGAAATGTGGAACTAATAAAAAACATATCCCACGACAGTCAAGCCGAGAAAAACACGGTCCGTTCACAAAAACAACAATTTTCGTGATTCACGTTAATTGTAATGATTTGTAAAGTCGTGTTATTTTTGTTTGGACATCGTAAATTGGCGTCAGACGGACGCAAGACGACACAGTATCTGTTGGCGAAGACATGTGTAGACACAGTTGGACTACAACCGAAGGAAGTAGCGCTCCGCTCAGCTAGGGGCCACTTAGAGTCGTGGGGTAGGCACAACATCGCCTGCAACTAGATATTGTTTTATTATTCCCCGTTTCCGCGCCGCAAAAAAAATGGTCGGCGAATATTGCTCCCTTTCGTTAATCTCCTACCGGCTTGTCTTTCCTCAACACTACCTCATCGCACAGTGGGGTCTTAATTAGAACAGGCATGTGTCAGAAAACTCATTAACAAGTCGCTTAATTAGCCATGCTTTAGTCTTAGTACATCACGTGTTGTTTCGCAAAAGCGCGGCATCCACGTCGCTTTTTTCCAGTCTCCCGTTCGCACCAAGAAGCCAAGCCAATTCCAAACCTCGCGCCTCTCAAAATTGCAATATTGAAACCGGATCGCATAAGTTTGTTTTTCCAAATGTGTATACACTGGGATTGATTGTTGATATTTTCTTATGGGGAATTAAACAGATTTAAGATTTGATCTGGTGTACGAATTGCCGCCAAGTTTCCGGAGAAGGTCTTGCTTCCAAAAGTGTCGAATTGCCATCGACAACTTGCGTTACACTGTAGTGTCAGCAAGTTGTCAAAACAAGAAATCACTTTCTTCCTCTATTACCCACGCGGGAGACTCCGCTAGCCCAGGGAACATTCCGATAAAAAGGAAGAATTAACAGCTGGTTATCCTGAGAAACACAAGCGTACACAACAGATATGGTAGCTAGGCTTTTCCAATTAACACTTTCCAAGTCCTCTGAAGGAAGGTTGTGATGCACATACACGAAACAAACTAATGCATTCCTAATTAAAACTTAGTTTAAATCGTCGTAGCTTTGTGTTGTTATTATGATGCGTATTCACTATTTATAAAAAATAAATTGCCATGTTTTATTACTTTAAAAAAGTAAATTTGATTTGTATCGGAAGCAAGAATATAATTAAAGTTGTGCTGATTATTAATGACATTATTTGATTTACAAGTTTGAACATTTTGAAGGATGTTACCAAGCATAATTAATGTGGAACATGTCATCTCTACATGTATAACACCAACACATCATGGGTTTGCTTCACAATGCGGAACACTGTATTGGCTGCAAGAAGAAATATGCAATTTACGAAAGTAATACAATTTCTTTTATCGTATTAATGCCTTAAATCTCAGAAAATATATAAACTTTAAAAGGGCTTCTGAATAAGTTATTCTTTTGGGAATGTAATACATATTATTAGATACTTGTAGACTATCATGTATTTTACATACCTATTCTGTTACTATACTTTTTTAAATAATTGCTTAATTTAGTTTTGTCATTTTCTACAATTGCTATGATTATTATATCATTTAGATCACAAATCGTGTCTTAATTTATTAACATGAAAGTAATTATTATGTTGTTATGATAGTTCTGATTTTTTAAATGGTTAAACCGCCATATTGTAATAGCGTGCATAAGGAGGGACCGACTAATATACAATGGATCAGTGCTTGATAACAAACCATAAGCGAGTGATGCTTGCAATATATAAGTCAAGATTAGTCTGCATCAAGGTTTTAATTGTTCGCATAGAAAGTGTTTTGCCAGATACTGGTATGTATAATATCTCAACCAATATGCTATTGGTTCCACCTTTGAACATGTTGAAACCAGGTAGAGCATTACAATAATTTGGTAGTAAGTACAGATGAATATGTAATGTGCCATACTTGTAACTGTTCATATTGTAGGCATTGATCAATATTGCCATAAAGTGTGATGCAGTCTCATAAGCACGGCATTATGAACATTTATGCTCACTGTGACGTGTTTATGGACTGCATCACACTTTAGTATGAACAGGTGTAACGCAATGTCGTGTAGGTAGATGATTATGTTTTATACAATGCAATGATTGTTATGTCTTATGACGAGCAGAAGCAATGAACCATTTTTGGGAATGGCCTCGTAATGGGTGATCAACGGTTTGTTACATGCTGGTTTCGTTTTACAAAATGCAATATGCTCACGCATACAGATTATTTAAACCACCCGATAATATTACAACATATATTACTGTTAATAATTTAATATTCTGACACATGGAAGGATTTACGTGTTTAAGTATCAGGCCGTTGATGCCATAGGTCATGCAATGAGCGCTACGTAAAGATGCACGTGTTTTCTCATGATGAACATAAGTATGCAATATGTATCAGTCTTTTGTAGAGAACTTTAATTAGATCGGAAGCAAATCTTCAGTGATGAACTTGAGAATAATTTATTCTCTAGCTGTATGCACTTGCTGACCTGATGAGAAAATCATTAATGATTTATATGTCTTGATTAATTAGGTTCATCTTGATAAGAAGGATATGCTTACCAATTTGTCATTAGGATACATTCGTAATTCTATAAAATGATTCAGTTTTCGTTTAACGCCTCCTTTTCCGCAATATATGTTAATTTATGTTGAGTGTACATCCATACGTTCCGTATCGGGAGTTATTATTTAACAGTATACATATATAATTCAAACATCGTATAAATACGAGATGTCGGAGATGAACACATGTAAACAACAACCTTTGATTTGTAACCCGAAATACACTGACGACACCGGAAGTTGTTAACCGTGCCTGAATGAAAGGTGTGGCCGACAATCTAAGGTGTCTTCCAATGGACCATCTTCTTTTTCAAACAGGAACCCGTCAAAGAATGGCGACGGACATGATGGCTTCTTTAGAGTTACTTCCCCTTGGCTGTATCACGGCGGAATTCCTTGAAAGGGTCTAATCGCCAAGCTTCCCCTTCAGCTGACGGTGGATCCTGCAAACCTGAGGATAAACAACACGTCGGCGGATCTCTCTTTAAGTGAAATCCTTAGCAAATATAACGCCACGTTATCACTAGCTTCAAAGAGAAGCAGAAACAATGAGTTACTTAAACCTTCATATTTGGCAGACTTTCGACATTCCGACTTTCCCCCTAGCTGGTAGGCTATAGTGTGCAACCTAACTTTAACCAGAAGTTGTGTTTCTCAATGCATGTTTCTGTACACAACGCAGTGTATCAATGAATTCAATATTCATGGCCAAAAGCATGGCATATAGTAGCATGCGTCATTCCTTAGACATGCATAAATATGTAATGTCAACTACGGATAAAGCATTATATTGTTCATCGCATTTTATTGGGACTTGTTACTAATGCATTTTTTATTTTTAATACATTTTCTAAATGTACCAGTTCCCTATCGATGTACGTCATATCTGAATTATCCTGATCGCATTTAATTGATTAACAATAAACCATTGTAAAGCACTTGTAGCTGTTCTGTTTACTCTTTGCAAAAGGAAAATATTCAGATGTTGCTAAAGGGGCGCGTTTTGCCCCGATTTAGCTATCATACTATCGTTTCACGTGTACGTGTATTTCTGAATCTCATGACAGCTTTCTTTAGAATTTCTAAAATGTCGTCTACAATGGACCTACACGTTGTCCCCACCTCTTCATAATTTATATTGATTATCATTGCCCATAATGTATGCTTATTAATTTAATCTTCGTGTTCTTCCCACAAAAAAAAACAACAACAACAACAAACAAACAAAAACCCCACCCAAAAACAACCAACCGATCTGTTAAAATAAAATAATAATATGGTTGATTGTTTCTCGAATGACTCGGCATCAATGTCCAAGACGATGGACACTCAGGACGACATGAGAGTGGAAAAGAGCTTACGACCAGGACTACGAGGGCGGTGCGAGTCCGGGATACGAAGGTCTAGTAGCACCTAGCCATGCGTGATGATGTATTCTACATTATTCAGGTCTATGGGCAGCCATGGTCCAGGTATCATTGGCTGCGGCACAAAGTAGGTCACCTATGTCTTTCTACTTAGCACACTAACCGTCCGGATGATTCCTATAACTTACGTGCCAGCGATCCGTGCGAACACGCCGTCGATTGGTACAACAATACTTCGGAAAGTAGGTTACGACACATACGCACGTATATAGTAGACGCCTCTAATCGAGGGTCAAACTGTTTCCATCGGAAACAGATTATTTGTTATGGAAATATGTGCTTGTTAATTGATGGAAATAATTTAATATGGAGATTCATAATTCCATATATAACGACAATATTGCATTTTTTTTCTATCAAATATATAAATATTATTCGGTTCAATAAACAGAATATTTAATTAAATCGCAAGGTACTGTGTATCGAATAAATGAAATATAGCAACACAATGAAGATCATTTAGTTATTGCAGGTTATATTTACGTCTTATATTTCATTGTAATTATTTTCGTTGTAGATTAATTCGTTATTTTAATTAAATAATACAGTGTGATAGTCATATATTTATCTGAAGAGGTAATGCGTATTTTAAGTTTGTATATAATACATGTACACACACTATCTAAGGCAAATTCCTGAATACATTAACGTTCGTAAGTTATATGGGTAAACCATTGTATGAGTATTGTTCATTCTTTTACAATGTGACTGACATAGGTATATTAGATAGGGTCGATAGATAATTGTTAAATATACTCCGGCATATTACAATGTCAGCACGTAAGATAACCTCGTGTAACCAAATAAATAGATTAACATTAAGTAAACGCAACGCAACCTAGAGTTCTCGAGATCACTAATTATGTACGTGAAAAAGCTTGGTATTTCTGTCAATCTTCACGTCTGTATGACTATATATTATCTGGGAATATTTCTATATGTGGATTGATTCCACACAATTTCCAGTTCATAGCTTATAGTTATGTATTGGTTTTATAAAGAAAATAAACAAATAAATACTGTTTGGCAAATTATGTAACGCAAATGTTTGCTTTGACGGCTTAATACTGTAGTATGGGCCTTCGGAGCGACGGAAAACCACCTTACCAATTCCAGCTGCCCATTCCTATTATGCAAATGACCACACAGAACCCACTGAACGGGTAAAGCGGCATTCTAGTTGACATGTTACAAAAATATCATTGGATGGGGGTGAGAACAAAATGAAATTAGGACCGCATTACTCGTCTTTATCCATTTCATGTCTAAATTAATATTTCAGCGTGTGGCAAGGTTGTATTTTTCGACATGTACGATCCCCTCTGGCTGACGACAACACAGGAATGGTTGGAAGCTAGTTACATCCCCTTGAAGAAGGATTACAGAGTTTAAAGGATGCGGTTAACGTTGGCCGTTGTCACAGGACCAGCTACAGCGCCAACATCTGTTTTCGACGGCAGAAATTGACGTTAAATGGATAGAGTTTATTCAGAAATTAAATGAACAGTACCAGCAAAATGCCAAGCAGGGTACAAGAAGAAAGCTTTGTGAAAGGTTGATCCTCTAAAAAGGCTTCACAGTCGAGAAGAAAGGAACGGAATTATACCGAAATGGATTCTCGACGGTTGTAGAAATATGGATAATCCTTTCATTCTTGTCGAAAATTGATTAAGTATGGGTCATTTTCCAATGTGGTTTTCTCTCCTTAAATGAAATTGCCTGTTTCCAAAAACAAATTATACTGCTATATCAAGCATGATAAAGTCTTGTTTCCATTCAAAACTTCAGAAACAAAAACATGCTGACATATTCTTGCTGTAGTATATTTTGAGTTTGTTCTACGATGAATACTAGTAACTGAAATGTGTCTTGTCGTACTGAAACAAAATCATGCAGGAATATTCCTCCGCTAGTATGTTTTGAGATTATTCCACGATATTGAATACTAGTAATTGAAATGTATGTTGTAGTACAAACAAATATATACGAATAAGGTAATTCAGTTCCGCGTCTGGTCAGACAATAATATGTATTCAATATAAAGATGATGATTTGATGTTAGGTCATTATTATGAATACAGCGTATCTGTGTATTGGCAGCACCACCAACTGTCATATGTACCTGGGGATAGATACCAGATCTGAACCTTGATTACCTCTATCATATCCCCACTGGGTTAGTACTGGAACACCAAGTGATAAAAAACGTCTAACATGTCAATCAATAAATATAGTAGTACCTATAAGTGATGTGACGTTGGCTTCTGTGGATGGATGGTATGGATGAGTGTGTGTGTGTGTGTGTGTGTGTGTGTGTATGCGTGCGTGCGTATGTGTGCGTCGCTTGACTGCTGGAGCGTAACGGGGTTTGTCCAGTTGAGAGCACATTGCAAGACGACAGGTCAACGTCGAGGAAAAAAACACGCCGAGACTTTGGTTGAGTATAATTATAATTTATTCAACATTTCTTCCTAACAAACAGCCATCTACTTTATTCATACTGGGTATTTTGTATTTTGGTCAGAAGATTCATCTGTACACCCAGAGGTCATATATCATTGTTAATTCGCCACGAATTCGGTAAAAATGACCATCTCTCTCCCTCTTTTTCTCCCTCCAGCTTGTGGATATAGCACTGTGAACGCATGCTCTATATATATATGGACTCGACGTCCTTAACAATCAACCCCCTTATTTAATGGTCAAATCAATATATTGAATGGCTAATTCGTTAATCGATCATCCCCATTAACGATAGAAGATATCCTAGAGTTGATGTCACGTGATATAAGGGTTAATCATTAGTCGGTTTAAGACACAGTCTTACAATGACTTCATGGCGTACATGACTTCATTTAGTGAAGAGCACAGGACACATTGGACAGTCTCCCCGCGCTGAAATTACCCCCCAAAATATCAAACATTAAATGTGCCTTGACTGATATGTGTGATGATATGTCTCGTAGACAACCCCAAGATATACCAGCTTACAATCGTGTTTGATTTGCGCATTAATCTCGAGATATTTGCCACAATGTCACGAATGACTTCGCCATGGAAATGAGGGACATCGTCTATCAACAAAGTAACTACAGTTTTTGGCACGCACTGGTCCTACAGAGGATACAATATATGTTAACCTAGTACAGATCTACTGGGAAGTGGGTACACACGAAGAGAGAGGGTTGTTATCCAAGTGTTGTGGATTTGTTTTAGAAGGTAGGTAGACCAGTCTGCGTGACCGTAGGCCATTTGAACTATGACCGCTGCGGGTCAGCTTACCGATAGGGCAAGAACATATACCATAGGCAACTTAGTCATGAAAACAAATGTAATTAGTTATATTTATGCAACCCAAAAAGCCAACAGGCCATCTGTTCTGATGTTGACCACTGGCCGGAAGTGTCGCACACTCTCATAGTGGTCAGCCTAGCACTGTTCAGTATATATAGGCCAGGAGATTCTGACCTTGGTCAGTCCATCTTGGTCAGTCCATCTTAGTCAGTCCATAAACATGTCCGACTTCAGCTATTTGATGCGAGCCCGTATGTTCACCATTGGGCAGAGCACAATTCACCAATCCTGCACGCGGGTCTCCTCAGATGGCGGGAAACATGACATGATGCAAATGTTGTTGGTTTTCTTTTTAAAACTCACGATATATCAAATACAGAGACACTCACACGAACACATATACATACAAGTCTCTCTTTTGGAGGAGGCCCTTATAGCCTCGTCATTAATCCCTGATTGTGAATGTCTTGTAGCTCCGATGTGCTAGTCATGCTGTAACGTCTCCCGTCCGGCGACCATGGCAGTAGTCTTTTTTTTTCACTGAGGAAAAAAAAAAAGAGGACGCTCAACTCGATCCTCAATTTTTTTTTGTTTGTTTAAGCGATGAAACCTCTTCGTGTCTTCAGTTCCACGCTCTCAGACTGTTCCAGCGTTCCCGACAGAAGCGTACTGACACGCAGATAGGGTGGGTTGTCTTGTTGCCATGGGGCTGTACGGAAACGACGCATGCTGCTTGGCTTTAAGTCGCAGGGCTGCAATACTGTTGGAGCACTGGTCTCTGTTAATGTAGTACGGTGGCGCCGGGGGAGCGTACGGGCATGGGGTAGAAGGAGAGTTCATGTTGGCGGAGACGCTGGGTACCGACCCGACCATTGAGTTTATACTGTTGATGTTGTTGGGAGACGACGAGAACCCCAGTGGCTGGGTGGAGACCACGGAAGACAGATGGGGGTTAACTTGCCCGTTCATGTTTATACCCCAGGGGAAGGGTTTCGAACCCAGAGGAGACGGCACCTTCGCGTCCCAGTTGTTGTAGGAGTACCCGGTAGTATACAGACTGTCGTCGAAAGGAGCTTGCATGAGCCCTGTGAACTGTGGCCCGAACCCGTTAACGTTCTTAAAGTCCATATTTCTCTCCCGTTTTCTCCACTTCGCTCGTCTGTTTTTGAACCATACCTGCAATCATAAAATAAATAGAGAATTATCAAACCGAACAATTGAGAAATAGAATGCTGCTGTAAAAAGAATATACCATATTGTTTGTATACGGTTAATGATGCATACACAATGAGAATACTACACTTCATATTAATGTCAACAGAACTGTTCGTTACACCGTTTTTCTGCTTTCCTATTTGATAAATATTATCAGAAACACTCCTGTATCCGGTAAGAATGATGGCATGCCATGGAACTACCACTTTCGTACTCTTCTCAATTCATCCCTCGATGCTCATTGTTTACACATACTTAATTAGCATTCTCCGCACATAATGACCTACCCTTGTTTCAATGGAATAAAAATGCGTGCATGGGTTTATTTGGGCTAAACTTACACTTGTAAAGCAAACAGAACAGTTACCCAAAGCTGTATAAAAAGAAGTCGGTTTGCAAAAAAAACCAACTCAATGCATTTTAAAGTACCACGTGACAGATTACAGACTCTACGGTGGGACCCTGAGTGACAACGGTGTGTATAATTTACGCGGCGCGTTGCCTAATTAAACAGATTGGATTTCGGTAGGTTAGTTTTTCCTTGCTGGGATAGTTTAACGAATTAAAATCGGTGTCGTGATAAATAGTTTACGGTGTTGTTCTTTGACTGTATACATGTCGGTGTTTAATTTATAATTATTATAAGTCAGATAATGCACGTTACTAATATCGTACTAAACAAATGTGCAATATTCGTGTCGCCATTTCACACATTAATATTTTTTAATACATCAAATTACATTCCTTGCTATTTGAATATTTCCCCAAGATTGAAATCAAATTGGTTATGTGTATGTAATATTTGCACTGCAATTATCTGACATAATGATACCGTAATAGGATATTCACAGTTAGAATCGTTCTGATAATGTTTACGTATGTATTTATCATTTAAGATGTTGCCTTATTTGTGGCTTTCCCCATCAACTTTAGTTAAAACTAGTTCAACAAAAGAAACAACCCAGTGCTGATGGATATAACACGCAAACTCACGTGTAACATACGTTAAGCTGCAGTAAGAAAACCTATAGGGGAGATACAACTTTTTTCAAAGTTCATTATTGTGAGATTTGGATACAACGTACCACTCCATTTCGAACACCACCCTCATTCACGATCCACATCCACCAACCCACCTCCATCACATCTCAACTCACCACCCACCCAATCCTCATCCATCAACCACATCCACTCACCTCCACCCCCACCTCTAACTTCTACGCCACCTCACGTGTCTCATCCACATGATACACATCCCCGTGCTCACAAGCTCTCAGCCTCTCCCCCTCATCAGTTACAACCCTCCCCCATGCATCTCCACCCTCGTAAACATTTCGCCCAGGACCATATGCTTTTGGCTTGTCGTCGTGTTTCAAAACAACAACGGAGTGACCACATCCTGCGATTGGCTGACGTCCACTTAAGAGTGATGTTATTAAACGTGTTGTAGTTAGGAGGTGTTTTAACTCCCGCCAATCTGGGACATCGCGGCGCCAACAAACCAATTAATATCCTTCGATTTTCTCTACAAACTTCAAAGGTTGAACGATGGGGAGGAAATAGAAAGATAACCATTTCATTAAAAATGTTCAACTAAACTATCATGAGTAATATATTTCCTCAGTGTCGCTTTAGTACATGCAATCATCAAATGAGTGCAAAGATCATGTTATCCGTTTTTTATTATCTTTTTTAGAACACAAGCTTGATAATAAATTTGGATATATTTTTAATAGTAATGCATGCATACTCCAGTCTTATTAAAACGAAGAGATATATTTTTGATATTATATATTATTTGGCACGTGCTTAACTTATTAATTAGGATAGATAATATAAGAGAAATATAATATTAACCATATAACAACACACACCTCAAAGTATAATTTAATTATTATTTTTTTTCTCTGTAAGAATATTTGGTCAAAAATTAATACCACATAATAAATAATGTTATTGGTGATAACATGAAGTTACAACAATAGAAGGTGACCCAATAGAAAACCATTTTCGCAATTACGTTACAGGATGAAATATACACATCGACAATTGCTTAAAATAATTGTGGTCGTTTCTATTAATATATAAATCTGAACCTATACTGTAAATTAATACCAAATTGACGCTTACAGAGTCACCCATCCACTCCGATATTTTAATTAGCAGGAAAATGGGTAGGCGTCACTACAGAAGAAACTAAATACATTAAACTAAATTACTCTATACGTCACAGCGTAATAATACATTGAATTTCTGTCACGGAATTGGCGTAACTTCTGTTATTTTAGCTGGTATGTGCATATATTGTTGTCACGAATAATACGCTAACCATCACGACCAAACACCGAGTGGTTCACCTGTACCCATAATTTGTTTTCTTTACAGACTTTTAGCAAATTATATTTGCATATTCCAATATCAGCCAGGTGTGCAATATTACTATCTAAACACACTTAATTTTTAAACGGTAACTATAAATATATCTCTATAATATATATTAATAGTTATTCTTAAAACAGGTGTTAATATAGTATAATGAAGGAAACAGTATCTGACTGGATACAAGATTACTTTATACGATGAATAGTTACTGACGAAATAACTTTCTATTAATTCCCGTTCTCCCCTCCCACAACTCAAGCTTAAACACCATATTTCAGTACTGTATCTGTGTATTTAAGTCAATGTCATATAAGGTGCAATAATATATTAGTAATAATAACAACAATAATAATAATACTTATTATTGTTATTATTATTTAGTAGTATTATTACTATTATCTTAATTTATTTTTTATTATTGCTATCATCATAAGTATCATGATTGCTATTATGATTATTATTATTACTATTACTGTTGTTGTTGTTATTAATACTAGTATTACTATTATTATTATTATTATTATTTGTATTATTATTAGTATAATTGTTATTGCCATTCTTTTTATTATTAGTATTATTATTATTATTACTATTACTATTATTAATAAATCGCTCGGGGCCCTTGATAACCCAACCACACTCCTCCACCAAACCCTCTCATCCCAAGTTGTTTCATATATACTACTAGTATAACAACATATTTCAGTTTCTTGCCATCAGACAGAGGAGTACCGTAGTAATCAACGTTGCTGGCAAGAGCGAGAATCTTTGTAACTAATTCACTTCATTATGCAGGGGTTAGAGCACCCATAGAGAGCGGGGACGCGTCGTTAACACGTGTTGGAATCCAGATGGAACCAGTTATATATAGAACATCATATGCTTACGCGTGTAAATATGCTTTTACTAAGTATTTCCTCACCGCCAAAGAAAGAGCTTGCACTGATATAATGATTATTGCAAATCTGGATACACAGATCGTAAAATCGCGGTAAAATTCGGGTTTATAGTTAACAGTCCATGAGTTGTAAGGAGAACGCACTATAGTTTTCGCCTCATTAAGTTTGCGTTTACTGGAAGGAATGAGATAAATTAATATATTTACACTAAACATTCTAAGGACTGGATCTGTGCTATTTGAATGTTACAATATGCTTTTTCAGTCCACAGATAAATCTGCGTGGTATTTGCATAATAATCATTCACTTGCGAATATTGCATACCTATACATTGCAGTGGAACGTTTCCGATAATTTAATGTATGATAAAGTTGATATGGCGTGTAAAATGTGTTTCATCGCGAGAGCATTTTATGGCGTGTATGTTAACAAACAGAAGTGGCATTCTATGGCTTTTTATACAAGGAGTTCATAAGTTTATTACGCCTTTTTCGAAGGTATTTATATAAATGGGTAAAGCCGTAACGATGGCACACTAGAGATTGTCGGTTGAGAGTATACTACCCGCTGTGTGTGTGTGTGTGTGTGTGTGTGTGTGTGTGTGTGTATGAGTGAGAGAGTGAGAGAGATAGCTAGAGAGAGAGAGA
>JAULBP010140168.1:0-16079 GCA_032355345.1 Lepetodrilus pustulosus | reverse complement strand
CTTTGGACATCGATATACTATTGCATCAGACCGTCCTGGTCTATCTCTAGACTTGCCAGCATATCAGTTTATAGTTTTATATATGTCAAGTGACTACAGACACGTATCTCCTTGACTTGAATCCATACATTCTCAAGGCATTCATTGAATCTACACATTCTCAGGGGATGCGTCTCTATCTCTCTCTCTTGAAAGTTCCTTTAAATTTGTTAATCAGTAACCACATTCTTCAAAGTTTTCATGTAGCATCTGCTATCAAATGATTGTCTCTCGGCTGGGGGAAAAATTAATGTCTTCCAACCAGAACTAGATGTAGGTGTTTTTGTTTGGTTGCCTGGGAAACAACCAATTTCATGTTCGAATTCAAACGCTGGCATGGTTCGGGTTTAGTTTTTTGAGGCGAGGTTCTGGGAAGACGTAGTATGGACAGTGGTTTAGTAGGGAAGAGAGTGCTGCTGCTGGAACTTCATGGACTAACCATTGCCCTCCACATCTTCCAACAAGACTTTCAGAATAATTGCAAGGTTGTAATGATCGATTTTTCAACGGATTGGAATCGTGAATTTTACTTTTCTGTTTTCATTGGAAGGTATTTCTGACTCAAATGTGGCATCACCTCAGTCGATTTCAATCTGTTTTCCTACTCGAGTTTCTTTTTACATTTTTCCTATTTGTTCATTTTAACTTTTTTTTCCCTATTGTTGGCAATCACGGATGCTCTACTGGTGCTTGTGATCAATCCAGCTAAGAAATGGTTAGCTATATATTATATTGTAATAGTGAACAGAAATGACTTGGAAACTTCTTTTTCACATACCGAACAAGTCTATAATCTCAACCAATTCTTTGTTAGATTGTACATGCTACAACCCTCTCCCTGCTGCAGGCAACTGGAGATGCCCTAAGCAGTAGTCTATTTTCATAATCCAGCAGGGAGAGGGTTAAAATGTTTATTATTGTTAATGCTCATAGACCTAAACCATCTCATGTCCGTGGATTCCTATTCTTGTTGGCCTTAAATGCATTAACCCTCTCCCTGCTGCAGTGAACCAGAGATGCCATAATCCAGCAGGGAGAGGGTTAATCGTCCAATACTGGCTTCCATGGAAGATATTGCTTATAAAACATGTAAAAGATCAAGCAAGCAATTTCTACTATTGACTGATTGAGGAAATACATTAACTTTCCACTTTGACCTTTCCACCATTGTGACGTCATAAATACCCATTGTCATGTCATAGAATTACTATGACGTCACAGAGAAAGTTCATAGTAGATTCTTCATTGTTGACATAGTCTTCACCATGAACACAGCGAAACCTGTATGTGGTGCTATTTTTCTTCTTCAATGACTTAGGAATTATATTGTTTGATAAGTATAGTCTTACCAAAGTGTCTTTTTATGTCAGATATGTTAACACTGTAATATTAGCAAAAATTAATGGTATGCCTGGATTTGTTGACGTTTTGGTCACAACACATGCTCTGGTGTTAAATTATACATATGCCGGTCATTTATATTTCCAGTCGATACTTATATCAATCGTTTTTTTATTGGACATTTGCAGCTTGCCATTTTACTATAGGAAGAAACATGCAACATCTGTAGCACTGAGTGTTGCAGTGGACTTGTGGACTATACTGATGAACCAAAGATTTCTTTTTCTATTACGCTTCCAATGTTCAGAATTGTTTTAATTCATTGGCTGGTGGAGGGGGGTTTTCCTGTTGTTTTTTTTTCTTTGTCATCTAGTGTTATGTTATATCTATGTCTTCGTAAATACGTGTCTATGATATTCTCAAATTGTGTTTCAGCTAATCACTTGGATGGACCAGGAGGGTCAGGATTGGTTACAGAAACACCAAGGTGTTGCTGACAACCTCAAGGCCATCCGATGTCAACAGAAAGACTTTGAGAAATTTTACTTTTCCGCAATGGTAAGCAATATTACTTCTGATTATCATAACTTACGAGACATTGAGAATTTGTAAGTGAACGAATTTTGCTAAAAAAAATCCCCAGCCTTCTCTTATTTTGTCTAATCTTTGTCCATGGGTAAACATGATAAAGGATTCCTTCCCACAGGGAAATTAAGCATAAATGTCACACATTCATTTTCTCATTTATAGAATTAGTAACCACATTTCCTTCTCAACATCCCAAAACCACCAATTATTTATCTCCCCCCTCCTCCCCACATATCCCACCCTCTTGTGTATTTGAAAATTAACTGTAGTTGTGTTTCCATTCATTGTGCTATGAATTGTTCATTGAAACAGTTTATCCATTTTTAGGCAAGTTATTTTGGGAAACTATAGTTGCCTTCAGCATTGAGATGGTTAGAAACAAACAATGAACAGACAATGAGTCCATTATAGCATCCAACATTTATTCTGTTCTATTTATGTGGGTTCCTGCCTTTATTTTTTATTCTGTGTCATAGTTGTCATAACAAGTAATCCACATATTGCAATAATACAATAATATGTCAGCAGTGGTATTAGATTACAAGGCAAATGAAAACATAGGTATAAATACTCACATTAAATTGATAGTTATGTAATATTCCATTGTGTGTAAAAACACATTGTTACCAACTAAATAAGAAAATTTCAAATTACTTGAATAGGTTCATATTTATGGAAAGGATGAAATTTGATTTAGATTGTGAATTTATATTAAAGGCATGCAATCATGGTTTGTTGACATATTTCATGGTTAAATGTATTTTATCTCCACTTCTTAAATTTAAAACTCATGAAAGAAAAAAAAAAGAAAAATTAAATTATTGAAGACCAATGGAATATGCAGAAAAATGTAGCTTGTTGCCCAATATACCTGTGAAGACAAATCAAATATACATGTACTTATTAAGAATTGTCATAAATAGAATAGTAAAAATCATCACCGGACCACTTGAAATGGGGGGAGGGTTCATGTACAGTAGGCTGTGAAATAGGCTGTAGCTATTTATATGTTACAAGGTCTGTATTTGTTGCCATTGCAACTACGATAACAACACGAACTGCGGCCGTAAAACATTGATCAATACCTCCTGCACGAGATGATGAAACAGATCTTATTCAAAGCAATAACAGTAAAACATACAATTACCAGTATAGACACCTATAATACAATAATGACGGTAATCTCGGTACTGCTTCACTGGCTGACAAGCCTCCTACGTAATTTACAAGAAAAAAACATCTAATACCGCCTCTAGAAAAAGACACAAGTGCCGACTAAACCTGATGAAGTAGGCTTTAATGAACGTGTAGCTTAGCAACATGGCCGCCAGAGAAGCGGTACACCCGAGCCGTGTGCGTGATACCAGTCTGTATCATACCTCTCCGTATCAGCTAGGGATGAAGCGTGTCACACTCACAGGTGGGCTTGGAGAGCCTGAGAGGATGTGTATGCAGAATATACGTAAATATGAGCAACATTACTAGCAGGTCGGTGGTAGAAAATACACATCTGTATATACATGATGTCGAAATGAGAATGTGTAAGTATTGTTATTGCAGGCATTTTGTATAGTACAGTATTGTAGTGTTTTCCTGACTATCTTTCCCCCCTTACTCCTTTTCTTTCTCTCTTTCTTTCTCTCCCTCCCACACACTCTTTCCCTGTCTCCTCCCATCTTTCTCTCTCCCCTCCCTTTCTCTTTCCCCCCCTCCCTTTCTTCCTCTCTTTCTCTTCCCTCTTCCTTCCCTTCCTTCCCTCCCTCTCTTTCCATCTCTCTCTCTCTTTCCATCTCTTTCCATCTCTTTCCATCTCTCTCTCTTTCCCTCTCTGTCTGTCTCTCTGTGTTTGGATGCTGAAATGAGTTATGGCGATACATAAATTATGTTTGAAATATTTCCTGCAACAGCTGTTGTATGGCATACAGTATCATATTTATGATAGCAAGTCATTTTGGGTGGTCTGATAAGAAAAATAATTCAAATGCAGTAATAATATTATATACGTTAACATCTATTTGTATTTAATATGTATTGGACTATTGGAGCATACATGTATCTGTTGTCAAGTGTGTGGAAATCTAATAGCAAAACTGCAGTCTTTTTATCTATCAAATTGATAGGTTAACTGACTATCTTAATAGATCTTGTAATTAAATATTTATACCTATTTGGGAAGAAATGTTTTGGTTGAGAAAAAAAATATGTGATAGGATAGGTAATTAATTAGTGGTATGACATGCAAAATTGTATAAATCTTGTTGTATTTTAAATTGTTTTGTCTGAGTATTTGTAATGCTACGTAGCATACAAATCTGGATTATTTATTCATATTTTCAGAGCAGTAAAGTGATGTAGAATAAAGAACACTTTGTTATGTTCGTAAGATATTTTGACAATGCTATTTAATAAAATGTTCTCTTGATTAGCATGATTATATTGGCTTACAGAAAGCATAAATTTTATCACTCAAATCTTAAATTCTTCCTGTGTTTTAAGAGCCTCATTTTAATTTTATCAAATATTGAATCTCAAATTTAATTCTCTGTCTATTCAAACCGAGACAGATACTGCACCATCGTTCACCCATTCTGTACTCGAGGTCAAAAATTGAATTATGTTTACAAATTGAAATCTCACCACGCGTTTGACATATCATATTTGCTGTACGATAATATCAGCCAATCGGAGTGGCCATTGTCAATATGTATGGTAGTGTCGTCAAGTGTCGCACCTTTGAAGTATCCGTAAGCAGATTTCGGGGAATATTTCACTTCCTGCTGTGTGTTGACACAAGATAGAGATGGGACTCTCCAAGGAAATTCTCCTCCGAGGTGCGTTATGTCCAAAGTAATCAAGTCCTTGTCTTGCGATCGTGGTCCGCACGCAATCCGTCCGCGGAAATCAAATCGCTTCACTGCGAGACTGTCTCGGATCGGCACAGTATTACACTGACCCAACGCTGTCGGACAATCTCTCGTGAAATACCTCGAGGTTTAGATAATATCATAAACGCCTCAAACGCGTACTAACCGTGCACTTACGTCGTGTTTTCTCCCTTTCAGTTATTGATTCGGTGCCATGTTGAAAATGTTTAAAAACGTTCAATTTACTTCTACTGGCACTGTATGTATAGCTGTCAAGCGCGCATAAATCCTAGCTTTCAGTTTCAATTTACACCTCTGATCAAAGCGTCTCCAAGCATTTCATATATGACGCTTTTAAGTTTGAATCCATGTGACTTCAGAAGACAATATCAAAGCATAATAGCAATCATATTTTTCATTTATAAAATGGTGCCCATGATAGGAACATTCCTGATATGAATTAACTATACAGATGTAGACTATCCATTGTATGAAAGGGTTAAAGTAAATACTGTATATGTAGTTTACATAATACAATATTGATTTGTATTATATTTATATGAGAGGAGCCTGTTCTCCAGCAATCTAGATGTGCTTATCTGGCAAAATTTATATAAGTATGCTATAATGGGTAATGATGCTAAAATTAATGACTGGATTTAATTATCATTGATAAACTATCACAACACTTTGAAGCATTCAAATAACATTAAAACTATAAATTATTAACTTTTTTTTTATGACTTTGAACTAACTAATCTATTCATTCTCTTTAATTTGCGAGATTTTAGTTTGTTTAATCCTGTAAGATAGTTAATCTGTAAGATAGTTAATCTGTAAGATAGTTAATCCTGTAAGATAGTTAATCTGCACCCAGAACTGACAGAGGCTATGTTAGAGAGCTGGGTTTGTGCAGACAGGGATTGTTTGACTGTAATGTTGCCAGCCTGCACTCATTAACTGTCTGCCGCTCTGTGGTGTTGTCTTTAATCTGAAACAATATGGCATTGGAAGACCTCTGTATGGAAGACCTCTGTATGGAAGACCTCTGTATGGAAGACCTCTGTATGGGTGCATCTCATAGTTCTTGGACCAGTACCTGGAGCCTGTAGACGTTTGGAAAATCTTTGTTATCAAATAATACGATACTAAATTCATATGTCCAAAATGGCTACTGGTCCTTAATTAATTTTGTTGAGTATATTTTTCCATGTCCTTCCTGTCATCCTTTAGTGTGTGTGTGTGTGTGTGTGTGTGTGTGTGTGTGTGTGTCTCCATACATCCCCTCATCTGTCCAACCATCCCTTTTTGTGTCAGGCCATAATCCCCTTGTGTCTGTCCATATGTCCATACATCCCCTCATCTGTTCATCCATCCCTTTGTCCATACATCCCTTAGTGTGTGCGTCCATACATCCCTTCATAACATATCCATACATCTCCTCATATGTCTACACACACACACACACACACACACACACACACACACACACACACACACACACACACATGCAAACACACACACACACACATAATATGCTGTTGCATTTGTTACCACTGAAAATTATCCAATTTTCCAGGCGTGTTTATTGATGCATACACGCTATTCATAAGCGCACATGCTAGTCACAAGTGTGGTTGACAGAAACCAACTGACAAATGTCATCATAAATGAAAAATGATTGATTTTTCCATTATATTTGACAAAAGAAAATACAGATCGATATTTTAAGAATTTTTTTATGCATATTCTGTATTTGAACAAAGAAAGCCCATAAAAGTCCATGATTTGTGTTGATGTTGCAGTACTAGTAACAGTTATTGTTGGCAGCTAACCCCAATCTGTAGCTATCTAATATAAAAGGATAGAATTTTAGTTTCATTATGCCAGATGTATGTCAAATATTGTGTATTCACAGGCCAAATATTCATCTTTGAATACCAAATAATAAAATACTGTAGGTATGTATCAAGATATCATTCTGCCAAATAAGGTTTATGAAGTAGATAAACTAATTGCTTCACTATATAGAACAGATGTGGAAAAAATGTCAATATTTTTTGTTTGGGTGTAAAAAAACCCACAGAAAATAACATATTTTTAAATAACCTCTGGTATTTTGCTTCTTGTGTTATTTAAAACCTAGAATATTTGGAATCTTGAATGTTTGATATCCCGAGTCTTAGTGAACGCATTGAGCAGTGTTGTCACGAATGGTTCCACGTCCAAGATATAAATATATGTGAAGCGATGCAACACATGATTTGAATGCATTGCTGCGTGTCTGCGGAGAGATTAGTTGATGGGAGGAGCCTGCCCTCAATCCCTGTACACACACATTATGTACAGATACTACAGAAAGTGTGGGCGTTAGCAGACAGCCCTGTCTCATCCACATATCAGAAATCGAAATTTACAGAAAATAAGTTTAGCAATAATTTTAACTGCTATTTGTTCAATTTTTTTTGGTAGGAATAATTTTAACTTTGTTCAATATTGTATTCTTTTTCTTCCAGAAACATATCGACAAAGGTAATGATATGCTGGAAGATGCCAGCATGCTGTCACAGACAGGAAACTTTGACGCAGTCACGGGTTACAAGGATCTGGCCCGCATGCTGAAGAAGCACTTGCACCAGTTCACCAATCAGCTGGAAGCCACCCGCGAGAGGATCGAAGGAACGGCCAAGTGCTACCATCTACTCGACAAGGTACGTAACTCATGTGTACACTGTAGATCTGCATACCACTATAAATATGTGGTGGCCTCCTGCAGGGAGAGTTAACTTAGTTGTTAACCCTCTCCATGCTGGAGGCAACTGGAGATGTGCTAAAGAGCTGTGCCTGGGACTAACCCAGCAGGGAGGTAGTTTTGTATTTGATAAATGGCCAGTAAGTCGTTTCCTTAGATATCATGCTGCTAAGCAGTTATTACTTATTATACATAGCAGCTAATGCAGATTGGTGTTTGAGAGGGTATTTAGGTTATGACGATTATTGCCAGATTTCATAGCTTCTTGTGTGGGATGTATTAGATGCTTTTAGCCTCTATTAACAACTTTGACAGGTCATGTATTGGTAATAGAAGTAGGGTTGTACAAAATGCTCTTAGTGCAAGTATAATTAGATTTGTCTGTGCTATTATCCTAAGAACTTGTCATAGGTTCAATATACTTAATGGGCGTCATTTGAAAAAGGTTATACCTCCTTGTGTTGGATACATGTATATGGCATCTCCTTAGGACATGAAATATTATTTAAGGATGGATTTTTGACACCTTTTTTGGCCATGCTGAATCTCTTATCTTTATGTTTTCTTTTAGTTCAATTTACATTACTGTTTTTAATGTGCTATCGATAAATTCTGACTGGTTCATTGGTTCATTAGGTTCTGTACTGTAAAATAGAAAACCACAATGTCTATATCTATTCAGCATTAGCCATGGTTGATGTTTGTTACTGTTATGCATAAATACCAGGTATTATCAGAAACTTTTGAAACAATATTTCTCATATATAATTCCTAAAATATTATGTAATCTTAAAACAATGTGAGCAATTCAAACTATTGTAAATTCTGTATTGGTTGTAATATTAATGTATTTGTAATTGATTAATATTCCTTGAATTATCCGAATGTTTTTCAATTGATACCTTTAACCATGGTAAATATATATAACCCAGAGGTATCGTGCTCCTATATGCAGCTTTTCTGTAGAACATCCACACTCTTACACTGTTACAAGAGGAATTACGTTGCACACAGATACAATCTGTGAAACAATATTACATATCTGTGCCACTCACGTTTGTCTATTTCCTCGCCATGTGAACAGCTATGTTAATCAAGAGATACAGAAATGGAAATGCCTTATGAAATATTTGCTGCGGACTTAGAAGTCAGAAGGCAAGATTTGCACCAGTCTACGAGAAGGGTACCGAAGGTCACGGTCGCCATAGCCTCACTTCTTTTGAACCTTCTGTCTTGTCACATGGTCCGTGATGCGACATTATAACCATTCGAATGAGCTTTTGGAAGTTTGTTGTCATACATTTTAAGCTAGAGTGAACTTTAAGCATTCCACGTGAGACGACCATTCAAAGGGACAAAACAGTTATTTAAAGTTGAGAATTCCAGGAATAACAATGTCGTGGGCTTTGGAAGAACGTGTAATTGTGCTCGTGCTTTGTGTTTTTGTGATATTCTTTTGGACAGCATTTATTGGGTGGTCTGGTTTTAACCTTCTGCCTGATAGAGATGTTCCATAGAGCAGTGATTATGATTGGTCCAGTAATAGAAAGGGTTAACGTACTGGTGAACTGTCCTTGTCTTGTCTGACTTGCAAGAAATTTGGGTTTCATTCATTGTTCGCTCGGAGATTATTTTTTAAATATTAAATTTGAATAGGATCAACACGTGAATGATCCCATTTAGATCAATTCATGATTATGCTTGGTATGTCAGTTAAAAAAAGAAAATAAATCTTTTACAAGAAGATAAATGAGTTTGATTATGGTTAAACTTATTGTTGTAACTTGTATTCTTTAATAAATTTTAATGGTACTTTAGTTAATATTGTGATATCATTAGCAAAAACTAATATTGATGACACTTTGAGAAATATTTTAAATATATATTCAGTAATAACTACAAATAGAATCATGTAGATAAAGATAGGGAAAAAAATAGGTTGTGAAATTTGTTATAAATATAATAAATTCAGCCAGTCCTTAAAAACTGTATTCAATTGTCAATGGCAAGTGAATATATGTTTTGAATTATTATCTTTTATATGTAGCAAACTAGGTTTTTGTTTTCTACCTTCTAGGAGTAGATCTAAGTTTCTGGAATTGCTCATGAAGAGATACCTGTTTTCTAAAGCATGCTAAACATTTCCACGACACGTCAAATAATACTAACCACCGTGATCGTGACGTAATCTCAGAATAAAAAGTTGCGAAAATTTCCAGATTGTTTATAACATTTTCACAGCACATGGCTAACCAAACGGAACCTGTTTCACAGTTCTTAAATTAATGAGATTACAGATTGGAGGGGAAAGGTAGGGGGAGGTGCGTCTTGACATTCTGCCTGCTGTCGTAATGGCAAACAGCGTCTCTGGCTCATGCTCAAAAGCTTTAAGTTCGGACGGCCGCGTAAATATTGATTCTTCTCATCGCGTAAGGCTGGCGATATGGAAGCCGAGTGCTGCTCAGATGTCGCGGGATGGCCCCAGCGTAGGATCATGCCAGTCAGATGTCGCGGGATGGCCCCAGCGTAGGATCATGCCAGTCAGATGCTTTCTTACCTGACAGCCTTTTCGGAATTAATAAGTGACGTGTTCATTTATCCTTAATGATTGGGGCAGTTCTACAGGTAAAGTAACTTTTGGTCGTCCATGATATGTTTTTAGCAATCATAAGTGTTGATGATTTGAATGGTGGTAGATTTGTGATATTGCATATGAATTGATGGTTTCTATGGTGGTATGTGTATGATATCATGCGTATGAATTTGAGGTTCCGAATGTTATTGAATTATTGGGAATTGGAAGGTTTGTTATTACATGATTATTTATGTTAATTAATGAATAGATATTCCTAGAATGATCATAATAATTTCCTTAAGGAAGCTTGTACAAATCAACCAGATGTAATTTTTAATTTTGTGGTTAGTATTCAAAATTGTCATCTATACATGTATAGCTGTTGGGCCCATAATATTCAATGTAAATTAAATGCTCACACATTCCCATAGATTTTTACGACTTTATTTGACCTAAATATAAGGAAGCAAATACTGGATTCACCAGTGTTTCTGCCTTAAACATATTTGTTATTAAATAGATTACATTTTGGATAAGATATAGCATTTGTGTATTTTACTTATTTTATACAGCTACTTTTTTGAAATTAATGTAATTGTGCAGAAGAATGAAACCTTTATCTTTTAAGCACATGAAATGCCCAAATACTAGTATATTTCTGTCAGTAGACAATAATACATGCCTGTATATGCTTAGATACACTGTATTCAAAATTCTAGTCTCAGATTGGTTCAAAACAGTTGCAAAAGTTGCATTAGCATGTAGAGTAACAGTTAAACCATGTTTGGCAGCAGCTATAATTTCTTGGATCTAAGCTTCCAAGTTCCAGTCCCAAATTGATCCAGAATATGAGTTACAGTAACATACAGTAACAATAATAGTAACAATGTAAACTGTATATGTTCAAAATTCTTGTTCCAATGAGTTTAATCGAAGTGCTACAATATGGGGGATGTACAATAGCACAGTGGTTAGTACGTCAGACTACAAAACTGGAAGTTCTGAGTTTGAATCCCATTTATGATTCTGGTATCTTCTAAGAACGGGGGCCTATACCACAGAAAGATTGTAGTGATGTAAACACAGAGTTACGACTATCGTAGCGCTACGATCATTCTGTGGAATGGGGCCCGTCTATGCATTGAGTAGAAAAGTTGCAATGCATGTATGCTTAGTTTACATTCGGTTCATCTGTAAGGATATTTATTATTCAGCTTGTATTCGAATATTATTTTTCATCCAACCATAAGAAGATCACTATAATGGCATTATAAGAAAACATAGTAAATCCCAAACTGTAGCTGGCTTGATGTCATAAGCTTCATTGGCTTCCATTTCTTCAGGGCTTTATCCACAAAAAGCAGACCAGCTTTATTACCAAATAAGACAAAATTCTGAAATAAATCAATATTGCATAATGGGTTTTTTATGGATGAAATACAGATATTAAATGAAAAAGAATTTAGCTCAGTCAATACCCAATCCCAGATTTATTTTTCAATGTGTTCAAATATTGCATTTCTCATAGCATAAAATTCTAAAGGAGTGTTTTCTTGATGACAGAAACTGAAAAATTGAAATATTTGTTCGCTTTGAAAAATAAATCTGGGTTTGGATATTGATTCATGGCCATGTGTATTTATAATGTGTTTGCTCCCCGTGTAAAGGCACTCGCATAGTTTAAATGGGATTTGAACTTGATATAACTAATTAGCAAACTGTAACACTGTTAGCTGCAGTGACATAGTCAACAGTGTTACCAGCTGAATAAAGGCATTCTATCTCGTAAAAATTTACATTATTCCAAGCAGTTCGAAATATTTTTTAGCTGTCCATACATTGTATTTATTATCCCTGTTATTGCTCATTTTGTGTAATATTGATTGCTTAACCTCGTAATGAAGTTTGTTTTGCGCTCATTGTGAAATGAGAATATTTACAGAATTTCAAACAATTTCTCGCCTATCAGTTGAGTTTGTTTGCTGTTCATCATCCTGTCTCATAGTTTGTGTGAAATCTGAATTTGTTTTAAATAACTAAAATATTAAAAATGCACTGGATAGCTTTCTGAGAACCATGCAATGCCAAAGCAATATTTAATCTTTGTCATTAAATCAGTTATTATTGAAATCTTCCATTTCATAACTTTACCTTGAATACAAATGAAAACTTATTGTCAATTATTAACTGATTTGCATATGTATTTCTGAAGAGAGGAAATGTGTTTTTAAAAATCGTTTAGTTTTTTATATTTTTTGTTGTTGATTGTAGTACATCCTTCAAGTACTGTTAGATCAGGATTAGCGTGAAAAAAATACCAACGCCTACAAGCGTCATGCGCTCATCTGAAAATAAATAAATACCGGTAAACACATTTGTGATAAAAAAAGGTGCAAGAGAATCTCAATAAGGATGAATATTGATTTACTTTTCCAATCCTTTTCGAGAGACATCTGAACTCCTGCCAGAAAACTAGGATTTGCAAAACCCAGTTCGTTCACTCGTGGTTTCCTTTCTATAACCACGGCAGATGTTATTTTCGATGTCAGATCCACATTTTATTTCCCATGAGTGCTATGTGCTGTCTTGGCGGCACAATGAAAATGATCTCAAATTGAAGTATTAGAACAGCCGAGTTGAGTGGCGTATTGAAGGATGATCCGAGGCTAAGAGTGCTTCAGATTTACAGCATCGCATCACACTGTAATTGTCGAGATGATAGTTCCTTGCTGAATTGTGGTTGGTTTGGAATTACGTAAAACACATATACATGTATAGCTGCAGGGTTGGGATTATTTTTATAATTGTCGTTGCCTATGGGTGAGATATTCCCACTGCGACGTAAAACAATAATTCAATCATGTTTATAATCAAATTAATAATTTGAAAGATTTGTGTATATTTGTTATGATATCTGTCCAAATATCTTTCATTGGGTAATAACTATCACAATGTTCAAGAAAGTTCAAGAATATTTTATTTTATTTTGATTTTTTTTGTGGGTGGGAGGGAAATTTGTGAACAATTTTAGCTGAGAGGAACAAATTTGGTCACCATGAATTACATGTATGTTAATTTGTTTTGTCATTTGCACCTTTAGACCGACTTTTCAGTTATTTCAATTAATCATCAAGACAATTAGTGTCTATTTGCAAACACACAAACACATATTTTGCGTATTTCCATAAGGATAACTATCACACTTTCGTGCCCAGTCCTTTCATGTACTACTGAAGAATATGCATGTAATTATTCACCTTACATCTGATAGTGTTGCATACATCATGTACGCTGTGATACGTTATCTCTGTTTGAGATCGACAGGCTTACTATAGATACAACAGGAGCTAGCCCGGCACCTTGGCACAACCCTCTGTGCAAGAAAATAATGTATTTTTTCTCTCAAGAATTAAGAAATACCGTTCAGTTTATTCAATAAATGACTTAATTAATGCGTAATTAATTTAATGCAACCTCTAGATTTTAGACATAAGTTTGTATTATAGAATGAATGAATTAGTGCTTTACGTTGCAGCGGGAATATTTCAACCATAGGCAACGCTGTATAATAGAATCGTATGGTATAATTTTATAGCATAACCTTAGTAATAGTAATAGTTAACCTTCTTTGTGCTGGATACAACCCAAGATGCCTTCATCAGGATAGGAGGTACAGTGTTCCCTCGATATAATGCTGAAGTTGGGGTCCATGACATACCCCCTGTGTAATAGTACCCACCTTATACGATATTGCAGGGAAATAATGAAAATAAAAATGGGATCTACGTCTGACCCCGCCATATATCTGAATGTGCTTTGTATCGGACCGTGTTATTTTGAGGGTCACTGTATTTGTAGGTACCTGCTGATCACGGTGGGGGTGGTGTACATCAAGGCTAACGAGCTGTCGCGTAGGGACATCCTCAAGGACCTGGTGGAGATGTGTCGCGGAGTCCAACACCCGCTCCGTGGACTCTTCCTCCGCAACTACCTGCTGCAGTGTACCAAGAACGTGCTGCCCGACACCGAGGACGATGCCAGGTAACCGTGGCAACTGAGGAGCATTTGATGTGACCATGGCAACCAAATAGAGTACCCATATAACCATGGCAGACTTCGAAATTCAAACAAATAATCAGGGGGTCATTTTCCATAGGCTCCATGTTAATGGTGGTAAAATCTGCAATTTTCAGGACGATCATGCAGATACCATTCACATTGCAGATTTTCAAATGACTACCCCATTGGGGGGGGCCCTTATCTTTTGATCACTGCATGGTGACCGAGTAGTATCTCCGACCTTGGACCTAGGTGTTTTAGAAACCCTGTTGACAAAGTGGCTGCTTTGACAGTTTGTCCCACTGTGTAATTCATCACTGCTACAGAATCAGAAGAGGTTCTATATTGCAAATTACTTTGTTGTTTTCAGTTTTCTAGATGGAAGCTGTTTTAGTACGGTCCTATAATATTTTCAAAGGAAGCTATTTTGTGACATCCTATCATGTTTTTGATGGAATCAATTTTCTAATGTCCTATCATGTGTTTGATTGAAGCCATTTTCTAATGTCCTATAATGTTTTTGATCTAAGCAATTTTCTAACATCCTATCGTGTTTTTGATTGAAGCCATTTTCTAATGTCCTATCATGTTTTCATGGAAACCATTTTGTAACTTACCATCATTGTTGTTGTGGCAGCTCGACAGAGGGCGAGACGGGAACTGTTGATGACTCCATCGACTTCATCCTGCTGAACTTCGCGGAGATGAACAAGCTGTGGGTGAGAATGCAGCACCAGGGCCACTCCCGGGACCGCGAGAGACGCGAGCAGGAGAGACGCGAACTGCGGATCCTCGTGGGCACGAACCTCGTTCGCCTCAGCCAGCTGGAGTGCATCCACGTCGAGAAGTACAAGAAGGTCGGTTGCTATGGTGACGTAACGCAATGTGTCGTAAAATCTTAACCTTAGCTTACCAGAAAAACGTATTCGATTTGGAACATAAGCTATATCGCAGCTTGTTGCTTGTATATTATATTATATTATATCTCCTGACTGATTAAAATAACCTTTAAAGATGCTGTAAATCTCCAGTTACCTGCTAAGAACTAATAGTGTTTGTGGACAGCCATATCTACTTTATTGCAGTATGTCCTTTTCATTTTTTATTTCTTTATTTTTCACGATTGTTTCACAGGTGCATGTCACATGATTCCCAGTATACAAGACTACACATCATACGATAGTAGAATATAAACATTGTATAATATTTTGCAGCATGTCCTGCCGTGTGTGCTAGAGCAGATCGTCAACTGTAGAGACCCAATAGCACAGGAATACCTCATGGAGTGCATTATTAAGGTTTGTACCAAATCTGACCAATCATCAGTTAGCTCGCACTCAAATGCCGAAAATTCTAATTGCAAGATGATGTCATTCCTGATTTTCAATGGAATTTTCCATTGCCGTTGATTTTGTGGAGGGAATTGTCTAACCAACACCCATTATTATCATTTGTGTTGTGTTTTTCAATTCATCTCTGAATAATTTATTACTCGTCAATTCGTGCATGTTCTACGTTTTACTTTTGTTGGCATGGTTTTTCATGCTTCTTTCATTTTCTTGCTTGTCTAACATTGATAATTAGTCATTGTATTGTGTAAATGTTTAGTCATCGTCTATGGGTGAGATATTCCCGCTGCGATGTAAAGCAATAATTCAATCAATTTATTACTGTCGTCACCTATATAGGTGAGATATTCCTGCTGCGACGTAAAGCAATAATTCAATTAATTTATTACTTGTTGTATGATTTTCAACTATTTTTATTGTGATTTATCCTGTGTGTATTTTCCAGGTGTTTCCAGATGAATATCATCTTCAGACACTCAACAACTTCCTCCGAGCATGTGCCGACCTACACA
>JAULBP010140057.1:0-16096 GCA_032355345.1 Lepetodrilus pustulosus | reverse complement strand
TCCTCCTGCCCTAAACTGACAAGTTGTGATGTTAGTGAAAGATTCTAGAAAGCAACTATAAACCCCATTACAAAAAATAATAAAAAAATAAAAATAATTGGTTTGCGCATGCGTCCAATCCATTCACATCGTGTTCCTAGAAAATCCTACGGGCTCAACATCCAAAAGAAAAAGTATGGTAGTGTACAAAGTAGTACATTACTACTAGCTATTGATTGAACGGATGCTGTAGCACTGCGTAACACTTCATAGGGAAATGTAGAGCAGCCTGAATGCAACCCTGCAATATTTAAGGTGGTAAAGCATAGGACTTGTAGCCCAAAGTCTCGAGTTCGATCCTGACTTACTATAGATGTAACTGTTAGTCAAGATATTTTGCAATGCATTAGTGATGGTACACAGCAGTTTGAAATATACAAGTCCACACAATCTCAAACGATGAATTTCAAAATTGAACATTCATGAAAAATAATCAACAGGGTATCCTTTCACGAAGCTCTCCTATCTACTAAGAGACTGGTAGTGCTCTCTTAGCAGTGTATTAGCTATCGGCAAAGAGAGCGCTATGAGTCTCTTAGTGGATAAGAGAGCTTTGTGAAAGGATAGCCAAATTTACAATGGACGAAAATGGTGGCTGTCTTTTAATTAAAACGAATATAGAGTCAATGCCAACAAGGTTCCTAGCATATCTACCAGGGTATCCTTTCACAAAGTTCTTTTATCCACTAAGAGACTGGTAGTGCTCTCTTTACTGATAGCTAATACACTGCTAAGAGAGCGCTACCAGTCTATTAGTGGATAAGAGAGTTTCGTGAAAGGGTACCCAAGAGTGGATATTATGAGAGCTTCACTAAATGGACAAAACACAGCAACTGTACTTTAAGTCTCTGTTCAGACACTAACCCTAACCCTGAAAGTCCAAAGTTCAAACCATTGACATCGAGCTACCACCCACCCCCCAATCCTGTTACTAATGTTCATTGAACTGTCTTTCAGAGTCGCTAGCATGCAGGATGCTGCAGAGAAAGAGAACTCGCCGAAGATAATGGCGGATAACATCCGGAATCTCCACAAGTCGTCGGTGACCGGCAAACTGTGGCTGATCGACAATGAGAGCGGCCTCCTCGACGCGTATGTCCTGCTGTATCAGAGCGGGAAAAACGGCAGACGTTTCATCCGATTCCATCGACAGATGCTGCAGACCACGTGCATCTTCCAGCGCCCTCTGGTGGCGGCTCTGCGCAACCTCCACGCCAGCATCAGTCCGCATGCGGTCCTTGAGCGATATGCGCGTGCGAACGATCCGCTCCTCGGACATATGAAAAGAGACACCAATTATAACCTGTTCGAGAAGATGTTCTCCCAGAGACTGAAGGACATCGTGCAGTGGATCAAGTTTTGTCAGGATTCGCATCGGTGACGACGGACAGAGAGTTTAGTGTAATCTTATCTGCACTGCATTAGAAATATCTGGGTATCATTCGGATTCCGCTTTCTTCCAATAATCGGAGATGACGTGCCGATTAATTTACACTTTTGTTATCATGGTATTAAAAATACAATGAACGAAACTTGCCGATGTGGTCATGTTTTAAGAAACCTTTACTGGGGAATATTTTTGTCAAAAGTGGTGTTTTGAGGGAAGCAGCAATATTATTATGTGATGTACGATTGATGAACAATAGAGATTACCGAAGTATTTCTTCATATTTTGTGCTATTTGTGATTGCCTGCATTTACACAATCTAAGTCAAATTAGATTAAAAAAAAAATCATTCCCAAGATATATGGGCGTACATCAATCTAAGGTTTAAAAATAATAAATTTTGTATTTTTTTGGTAATTGATTTATATCATGACTTGTCAGTATACGGCAGGAGGAAACCAGCAACATCCGTAGCACTGAATGTTGCAGTAAACCTGCGAGCACCGACTGGTACTTTAGATTGTTATTGAGCGAATGTCCATATATCTTGGAAGTGAAACTTTTGTATCTAATTTTAATTAGATTGGCATTTATATGACATGTGTCACATTTATATGACCGGTGTCACATTTATATGACCTGTGTCACTTTTGACAGAGCGATTAAACTGCTATAACTGTGTTTACTCATAGGAGATACGACTCTCTTATTGCAATGACAGTTTTGTCAAACAAGATCCCAGAGTTCATAAATGTTCATGAAGGATATTATTATTTCATCCACATCAATCAGATGGGTAGAAATTGGGACAATTTTCTTTTTATTCAGCGTCATCTGGTTTGAAATATATTAAGTATTAATGTTGGGACTTGGAAATGTCAAACATTTTGTACAATGCGTAACTATTCATCGTGGCTGGTTTGACAAAGTTCTCATATACTGGCATGTTAACAGATCATTGTGATTTTTGTGGAAAAAAAGCCCGGGTTGAAGGTCCCAAAGCAACTTCCAGGGCAAAACAATATACCCATGGACAAATAAATCCTTGGATTTCTTCAGATCTGCAGAACATTTGCCACGCCTGCATGAAAGCATGATGATGGTAAGAATGCTAGTTCCGGATGCATGATGGACTCTTGTAGGCTTCAACAGTTGCAGGGACTTGCAACTGTCGTTACAATAGTTGCAGAGCTGTCTTGTTCCGAGAGCCTACAAGAGCTTTGTGCAACCCAAATCAAATCGTAGGTAAGTCCACAATTGGATTTACGACTATTGTAGTACTACAAAAGCGTTGTGCATCTGGACGCTGGTCATAGAGCTTAGTGACCACTGGATGTTGACCATTCCCTCTTGCTCTTTCTTTCTCTCTGCATAATTTTCTGTCTGTTTCTGCAATTCTTTTTCCTTTCAACTCTTTTGCCGACCCCTGCTCAGAAATTATTTTTATCCCTCTCAAGATATCTTCTTTCTATCCCTCCCTCCACCTCATCTGTTTCATCCTTCCAATATATTTATCCTCTCTTCTATCACTTTCCAATATATTTCTCTTATCTTCTTTCAATCTTTCCATGTGTATCATTTTATCTCCTTCCCCTCGCTGAATATATCTTCTTTCTATCCCTCACTCCCTCTTATTTTCCATTTTATTCGCTCAATATATTTCTCCTAGCTTCTATCAATCTTTCCCTATATCATTTTATCTTCCTCCTCTTGCCAAATATATCTTCTTTCTATCCCTCCCTCATCTCTCGTTTTGTGTTTCATCCACCCAATATTTCTCCTCTTCTATCGATCTTTCCCCAGTATAATTTATCTCTCTCCAAATATATCTACTCTTGTATCCCTCCCTTCCCTCTAAGTATTCCATATGTTATATCCAGCTACAAATCTACTATAACAATGATCTCCTGAAATCCATGCCATACATGTACGTCTGTCAATCTGTATATTTATGTCCGTCAATCTGTATATTGTGAATGATCATGTAAATTATTTTTTAATGTGGATTATATGTATTAAAGGGCCAATATCAAATTATGCATTTCATTATTCTTTTGTATTTGTTAATGAAAACATTAACCTCTTATAAGGTATGTCAAAGAAAAAGAAGTGTTATTTAACCCTTCACCTTCTGGATAAGGCAAGGTCATTGCTCTTTAGGGAATCTATGGTTGCCTACAGCATGAAGAGGATTAAAAAAAATATATAAAAAAATAAAAACTCCCAGAATGATTTGAATACCATTAGATCATTGGTATATATGCTTGGGTTGAACAAGATATGCAGCCAGGTGCGCCAGTTGTAGTGGACACTGACCGGTCTTCCATTATCGTTATCACTCCTGCTGGAATCTGAGCGGTCTCCTCTGAACCAGAGCTATATCTGTTGAAGGTCATCGGTCAAAGGTCGTTGTATTTCCTCTCATAGGACTAATTCTGTCTTCAGACTGCACAACATCCTCTACAATGCATTCCCAGTACATCCCTTATATGCACAACAAAATAACTTAAGGGTCAGATGTGGGGAATCTTTCGACCAAGTTACAGAACCTTGCTTAAGAAATCCCATTACATTATTCTTCCAATGTGTGCATTCTTGAGTACAGTACTTAAGATTCTGTAGATGTTTGAGAATTTTGTTACCGGTATTATAATAAAATTAAGCTGAATTTATATATCCAAAAAGGCTAATGGCCCTTAATTAATTCTGTAGAGTATATACTGGTAGTATATTAGTTCTTATTGAAGGATTTTTTTTTATAGTAATCATTCAATATGAATAAAAAATAATAATATTTTTTTACATTTTCACATTCAGCTGTATTATTTATAATTGTATTGCTGTTGAAATTGCATTTATTCCAAAAACATTAAAAAAAATTATATAGAAAAATTCCAGTACACCACGATAAATCCTACATGCAATTGTTCAACCTTCTTTCTGTTGGTGATGTCTAAAGATGCCCGAGAAAAATTCATACGCTAGCAGAGCAAATTTTAATAATTGGCGTTACTGTTAACATGAAACATAGGACCAGGTCTTGTAGGTGTTCGTCTCCTCTTTTCAACTGACGAGCCATGACATGTGCCAAATAAGTTTCAGAATGGCTCTAAAACTCGAAAACACATACATGTACTTAATCATAGGATAGTGCCCACTTTTAAACTCAGGTACAAATTTGTTCTCCAATATTGAATAATAACCACAGTAAATGTCAATCCAATTTTTTTTGGCAGTCCATCATGTTGAAATCCCAACTCGACGTAGAAACCAAATTTTGTTCACGTTAACGTTGTTATTACATCTTACTACAATTGCTTTGTGTTGAAATCACAACAGGAAAATAAAATTTTGAAAACATACAATTTTATTCTTACAAAACATGACATTTAGTCATCAGAATGCAATGTACAATGGGTGACAATAAGCAAGCATACAGGATGCTAGTAACTTTGATATGGTCGTAAACCATCCTCCTTCCAAAACTCCTTACATTTCACACGTCATACCCAGAGCGGTGTAGAGTTTGGCTTATTCCTACGGGAAGACCTTTCTGGAAGAGGATGCTGGTTTTCCACTGAATATCTGGAAGTTACAGATCTTCCAGGAAGAGAAGACCACAAAAAGAACAGTGGGAAGAATTCTGCTTTTAGAATACTCAGTGATCCAGACTAACGTTTTGAGTTATTTGATCGAGGGCTTGTTGCAAAGGCTTTATGTTCAAAAACAGGTTGCCCGCAGTGCAACTTAATTTGCACCTGTACGTTGGGCATATGTTAAGTCTAGAGCCCTGAATACGACTAATTGCACGTGCATCTGGTTTTGACGTTGCCTTGCAAGATGGCACCACTCTTAGGATTTATGAAACTGGGCTGTTCAACAAAACAATTGTAGTGCTCCAAGAGCTGTGTACTCATTACTTGTGTATAGGAGTAATATGTCTTGTGTAGTACTACAATTGTTCCGTGACATAAAGCGGGTCGTAACTTCTATGTATGTATAGTAGGTTTGTATCTCGTAGACCTATGATCTTTCTGTAGAAAAATACCCAGATTTCTCCTACTAAATTTCTCCATCTAGATCTAGCATGAAGTTCGACAACTGAGAGGAAGTTGCAAAATATGCCAACAGAGAAAGTTGCAAAATGTTAAAGATTATTGGAACGAAGATGGTAGGCATGATTTCGGCTCTAACATAGACTATGGATACAGTATAATTCTACTCAACATTTAGTCTCTATGGATATAGTAATAATACGAAGCAAACGTACAACATAAGATCACTGGGTACACAGGAAGACTTTACAAACATTTCAATTAAAAAATATTCATTATTTTAATTACAAATGATTTCATTGGAACCTTTGGATACATTTCTGCTTGTAAGGCAAAGACTTGTTATTTATAGTCACTGAATAATACATGACATACAGAGTATGGGAATACATGTATTGACATTAAAGTGAATAACAGAGTATATTTAAATCTAATGTTCTATAATATATTGGATGCAACATTAAAAGCACTGTAAATGACAAGCTCAATTTTTGGCTGAAATAACATTGACACAGTAAGGACAAGCCAGGGTAACAAAATACCAAAGCAAATACAACTTGTATTTCAAGGTGGAATGAAATTTGTTAAAATATTGGAATACGCTAATGGGTGAAATTGTGTGTACTGGTATGCTTAGTAGCAACATAAAATTATATTCCTTTTTTAAAATGCCAATGCCCAATAAACCGTAAAATTAAACATATTATTTTAATACTAAAGCATATAAACGGCATCATTTACAAGTAATAACAAAACTTAATATTAACAACACTAACCATAATTCCTGAACTTTCATGCATGGACATCCACAAAAAGAAAAAGCAGTGCTAAAACTTGCACACAGACAAGTTAAAATGCAGCCCAAATTTACACGTTTTCGTAAATGTCACCAAATTGACATGTAGTGATGCATCAAGTGCAAGAAAGCCAAAGCGAACATGAGCAAGCCTATACACAATGAAGCAACAAACAGTGAGTATTGTTTTCCTGAGGCAACCGACTAATGAGAAGCACCTCTTTCAGTGTCAATGCAATAAAAGTAAGTATCTAAATAGACATCAATAAAGTTTAACCAATTTGAGACTCACAATGAGAAACTAGACGCCTTATGTCAATGCTACCAATTGTACGAATAAATTGCTTGCCATACAGAATCATTCAATTAATATAACCCTCTCACTGCTGCAGGCAACCGGAGATGCCCCAAGGAGCAGTTTCTGTGCCTAATCCAGCAGGGAGATGGTTAGTCGTGTTAATATATGAGACAACTGACTAGAACACAGATTGCAAGTTGTGCACCAAACCACATAAGGTCAATGGTACCACATGACAATGTCACTGCCACCACACAATAACATCACTGCCACATGACAATGGCGTCAGCACCACGTGACAATGTCATTGGCACCACGTGACATAATTGGTGCCACATCTTGGCACCATATGACAAGGTTTTCGGCATTTCTACCATAAAATAATGCTTGACAACAAAAAAAAAAGTCTTAAAATTATACAAATCTAGCAGCACAAGAAATGTGAATTTGAGTCTTAGATCCAACTCCTAGGTTGGATAAAAGATGGATTTAATAGTAATTTCCTTGCTCTTTGGCTGAAATGGTTTTGACTAACAAACAACTGGAGGGAAAAGTATATCCAACAAAACAAACTAAAAATCCTTGTGCACGTATATAGTATTGCCATAGATTCCTTCATTATATAATGAGTGAGTGAATATGGAGTGTAACGTTGCTGCGGGAATCTTTCACCCATTTGCGACGATCATTATATAGAAATCTACATAGGTTCACAATTAAGTAAAAGGCCAAGGTATGATTCTGATTTTTTTGCTAGAAATCGTTCATATAAAGCACTACATAAGAAAGAACTACACTAATAGAAGGCATGTTATGGCACAGGTATCAAGAAACTGTTACTCAACTTTTCAAACGCCTACTGAATAATCAGCAGTGAAATATATACCTCGATGCAATTTCTTTGCGCATGCATTCAATAAACACTATAGTTTAATATCCTCTCGCTCTCATCGATATACATAACAGGAGGGGAGGTGGGATAGGGACTGTTCGTAGGTATAAATAGGATATAGAGTAAATATACTCCAGTGAAGGGGAGATCACTCTAAAGGTAACAACTCTTGGGAAGGTAGTATAACGAACGGTGCTGCAACTTGAAAAAGTAAGTATAAGTATTGAGAATGCAAGAATTAACACCATGTGGTAACGGTACAACATATTAATGTATATACAGTGATCATTTATAATTTAGATTTGACGTGAGAGTTGTTAGTTACATCAAAGATGGACCACTTGGAAATTTGATTTCAAAGAGAGGGTGGGAAAGAATTGTGGAACACAGGTGGAAACAACAAACAGTTTTACGACACACTCCAAAACTTTAACATATAATAAATCGCTAGTTTGCATCAATACATGCAAAACTACAACAATGATAAAATCCACTAAAATAAAATCTTCTCCTTTTGAGATATGCAATTTTTGAAATTCTATTATTTTCAATGTGCAAATTATTGCTTTGAAAAATTCTTTTGACATCTGCCCTATGTTATCAGGCTCCAAGATTACGCAACTTTTATTTTAGGACAAGCTCATGCTTGAGCATCAAATCGTACTCAAAATGTTTCGTAATCTTAAAACACGGTCAACCTTAATTACAAAACTAGCACACAAAATCAACCTCAACTAAACTGATGCACTCCCTAATCTCGTCTTGTCTTCAAATATCTCTCTCTAATTTGAGTTTCCAATGGCACTTTGAATAACTTTTACTTGACAGTTGTTCGTGGAACGGGTTGAAATTATCACAATTTTCCTTCTTGACTTCAGTCAGCGTGTCCTTCCTCCAATCTTGATCGTCTGCACGGATAAATTAACTTGATACTGGGGAAAATTTCACCTAAGGGGGACCAAGCTTTAAAATTCATCATGGCGCGTCAAAGCTTCGCCAAAGTCTGTCGCTTGACTGCCTACGAACAGGTCGTACTTATCCAGGATTTCCTCTTTGGTCAGATGTCCGTCCTGAAAATAAAAACCATAGAAATATTATCACATGATTACTTTCCCCGACAACCACAACAAAAGAACAGTGAGTGTCTCGGACCAGCGATATAATGATTGTACTAATGCTTTACGTCACACCGTCACTGGCAGAAATGGCCAGGGCCACGATTCACAAAAGGTGTACATTTACGCCGGAGGTAAAAGACGCGATTTGCCTGCATTACGGCAATTACATCGATTGTATTACATCATTTACGTCCAGTGTAAATATACACCCCTTTCGTGATATGCAGCCCTGTGCTAGTGGGCTAGTGTTAATTTATACCCTTGGGGCGGTATCCAATGAACAGCTTAGTTTATAAAATTGACTTTAGTCAGCACGACGCTCTTGTAGCGTTACAATAGTTGTAACTGGGCTCCCGCCACAATACAAATTGTTGACGTCACAATAGAGTGTTGTGCAACAGGGTCCAGAACAATAACTTTGTGACATATTTTCAGCGGTTAATACTAACATTTTCGAGTACTAGTCCTGATGATAACATATAGTAGAAGCCTAATGAATTCAAAATTTCTACTAGTCCTTAGGATACCTTTAGCATTGGGCATTTGGGGTTTGGCTACAGGACTAGTGCTAGTATTAACCCCTGATTTTAACTGTTTTCGATACTGGATGTTGGTTTAGACATAGATTTGATTAAGTTTGGCTAAGCCAAATACAGTGAGTGGGTGAGTGATTACGGTATTGAATTTAAAGTCGCTGGGGGAATCTTTCACCCATTTGCGACGAGAGCCAAATACAGAAAATGTAGTCAAAATATGTTTAAAACTAAGCTGTTTATTGCTGACAAGTCAATTAAAGGACCTTCCCCATCTGCATCCTTGTCCAAGTTGGGAATCATAACAAAGAATTAGTATTTATTTGTGTAGAAATTGAATTTAAATGAAAGCAAGACATAACTAAACTTAAACAAATACTAGTATTTAATATGAAACAGCAATTCATTTTGTAATTCACACTTTATCAACAATCCTAGTTCAATATGATACAGTAAAACTGAATTATGTGCATAATATTTAATTAATATTATATTAATTGTCTATATATAAATAATATGTACATTTCTACGTGGGACAACTTACTTGCTATACGGTATACATATGATTATTAAAATGATAACATAGAAAGAAAGTGAAAAATATATAAAATATAGGTGAAATAAAGCGATAAAATGGAAAAAGAAACTTAAGTGATATGCAGACAACTAAAAGAAGCAAGCATTTAACACGAGGAAAGGTAGAAAGCTCCAAATAATAAGAATAACTGGGAATGTGAAGTATGACAAGTGGATTGCTAAAGAGAGGGGTGAGCAGATGCAAGTAATCCGTTTTCCAAAGCCACGTAAAAAGTAGAAATATTTCTGGAAAATCCTTGTAGGACTGGTTGGTGTTCAGCTAAGACAAGAATGAACTACATTAGTTTATCTGAGCTGCATTCAAGACACGCTACATTTCTCTACGAAGTACTACGAAGTACTACGAAGTGCTACAATAGCCGTTCAGCCAACACATGTAATACTACGTAGTGCTACTTTTTACTTTGGCTTTTGAGCCCATAGTGTTTTGTAGGAAGTAGTAGGAAATCCCAAAGCATGACGTGAATGGACTGCACGCATGCGCAAATTGAGTTCCTGCTATTTCACTACTAAATCGTTCAGCTAGCCACTACTTTTAAAAAAGTAGCGTAGAGAAATGTAGAGAAAAATAACGCATCTTGAACGCACCCCTGGGTTCTGGGCATAGTTTCTCGAAGCTCTACGAGACTGTAAGCACTGTCGTAGCGAACTCTTATACATGGCAATCGGACACTTAACCCTCTCCATGCTGAAGGAAACTGGAGATGCCCAAAAGAGCTGTGTCTGTGCCCAATCCAGCAGGGAGAGGGTTAAGAGAGCGCTATGGCCTCTTAGTAGATATGGACGCTTCGAGAAACGATACCCCAAAACGATCGAAGCGCTACGAGGGTGGAAATGCTTCATTTCAGAAAATGATCGTAGCCCTACAAGGGCCATAACTCCAAATGTTTGAGTCACAATTTCATGTTCGTTTCACAAAACGATAGCACTATGAGGAATGTAACTCCATATACATTTCCGAAATGATTGTTGCGCTATGGGAGTTGTTACTCAACATACGTTTCACAGAACGAATGTAGTGTTGCAATAACTGAACAACTCTCGATACATATCAAGGTGTTGTGATTCTTGTACCATTGGCATCATCATTCAGAAGAACAGAACAGAACCCAGATCTACAAAATATCATCAAACACAACTTATCATATAAACAGATTTGAAATACAATTACCCAATTTAAACAGCAGAAAGAAGAAACACGCATTATTCAAATTCAATGAAACAATAAGAAAAGGTCTCAAAGTCAAAGATATAAATTGATTTAAAGCAAATCAGAACCAAAACTAAAATCATAAACACACAAAAGAAAACGTCTATGATTTCCAAAGAGTCCACCATCTTTAAAACTACAATGAATGAAAAGCTTTTCTGTAAAAACACAACAAAGGAAAACCACTTCCAAGAAAGACTTTTCAAAAACTAAAGATGACCGTCATGCCAAAGGAAGGCAACTCTCGCGAGGCTACAAACCTTGTTAACGTCGGCCTCATGGATGAGATGTTTCGATTCGGCATCCGAATGATCGTAATTTTGAGGGAGAATCCATTCTCTCACTTCGTCGTTGTCCAAATACCCATCTTTGTTTTTATCGCGATAGTCATTATACTGTTCGCGCTCACTCGTCACCCATTCCGGCTCCTTCTCACCCTTATCCATATCACGCCACATGTCACCTACAAAGGTTAAAGGTTAAATAACAGAGAGTGACAGAAGCTGCAACTACGAAGCATGCAATGTGCTAAAGGGTGGTGTGTTTATGTGATGGGTTTTTTCGGTGGGGAGGTTGTGTGCGACTCGATCGACAAACCTTGTCCACGTCTGATTCGGTCATTAAGTGTTTTGCCTCTGCGACACTATGGTCATAGTCCTCAGGCATTATCCAGTCCTGTATCTCGGTCTGGTCCAGGACGCCATCTTTGTTTTTGTCCCGGTACGAGTGAAACTGCTCGCGCTCAGACACCACCCAGTCGGGCTCTTCTTTGTGACCGTGGTGACCGTCTTTCTCGTCGTCATCTTCGTCGTCATCGTCTTCATCCTCCTCGTCGTTCCAAATGTCGGCTACAAGTCATCCCAGTATAGCATGCGCATACATACATTGCAATAATAATAATATATATTTAATAAAGGCATGCAATCACAGATCCTAACGCACACCTGGTAGGTAAATAAATTTGAAATAAAACACATTTTGCCTACATATTATTAGTAAGGGGAGATAACTCCAGGAGATATTTGATTCCTTGGACAGACAATGTTACAAAAAAAAACTAGATTGTTTCTTGTAAGATTACTTATTTAATAACATATATTAGTCAAATCAAAGATAACTTGTGGGACATTTGGAATAAATAGCTGGTTCAAGATTGGCTGAGTGATTGATTTATTGCCCAACATTGCTGGAATAATATTTCACCCATACGTGATGAAATTAGTTACTGGTTGAAGGAAGTCGCATGTGTAATCAAATAAAAATATAGGTTGATATTTTATATGAATAAAAGGAGCCTAGCTTTAATTATCTTGCCTTTGGAACATCTAACTTAATACGTACCATAAACATTGGTGGCATTTATTACTCAAATACAGTGCTACGCACTCATTGAAATCTGTGATTGTATGCCTTTAAACGTAGTCAAATTATCAAGCAAACACATTAATTGGGACAGGGAGTAAGTGCATTCTACTGGCCTGTATTTTATGAAAAGGTACAGCTATTCTGGAAGTAAATTGAGGCTTGCCCACTACAATAAAACCACGGGACAAGATAAAGAAAGATAGGGCTTTAGGAATGTATGGCTACCGGCAGATTTTGAAGGGGAGGGTGGAGGATGGATGCGAGTGATTACTGAGTTTAATGTCGCTGCGGGAATCTTTCACCCATTTGCGACAAGGGTGGAGGATGGAGGGTGGGGTTGAAAGGCTGAGGGTTGGATGGGTTGAATAGTGACAAGGTGGGTAGGAGAGGGCGAGATTTCAATGGAGCAAAGTAGGGTGGAGTGTGGGAGTAGGATGGGCAAGTGTCTTAAGTTGACTGGTAGAATGCACAACTCCCAACTGGTTGGAAGGAAACTAGCCCAAAGGTTGGCCCATCAATGAGTGAGCGAGTTACTGTTTTACATTGCAGCTGGAAGCTTTAACCCATATGCGACCATCAGTAGTACAGAAAGCATTTGTAACTAGGGATTATAATTTTTTTAAATTTAATTCCAAAACAATTAAGGTTGGAATAAAATGACATGAGGTTGAAACAATGTTCTTGATTGAAGTATTGTTTTACTTTGTAGCTGGAATATCTTACCCATAGGCGACGACTGAAACAATGTCAACAACTCTGTAAACTGCCTAACAAGTCTCCTATGAATACTTAACAAATTCAGTGTCTCGGACAATTAATTCTGTAAAATTTAAAATAAATTCTAGGTTCAGTAGACCACAGGCGAGTGGGCTAATTTCCTTCCCGATAGAGCTAAACAAACACCTACCAATATATTCTTCCAAGCTGATTTTTCCATCCTTGTCCTTGTCAATATCGTCCAATGTTTCCTGGAACACAATAAAAACAGAACATGAAGCAGAATGTCGACACCCTTGTAGTGGGAGAGTGAGAGAGAATGAGCGTGTGATTTATTGTGTAGGGATCAAAAGTAAGACTCGCCAGGGCCATTTCTCCCAATGCTAAAGGTATCCTAAGGGCGAGTACAAGTTCATAACATTTGTTATTTCCATCACTATTTGAGTGAGAAAGTTAAAAAGTTAGTTTCTATCGCTGTTGCGCTACGTCACAGTGGGGATTTTTCACCAATATGGAGAAAGACTATTAACTGTTTATACAATATTTACTTATAAAATGGCGAACCTCACTATAATAGATGTACTAATCACCGTACCTGGACAACAATCTCTCTCATGTGGGAGGCATCTTCAGGATGTAAAAAGTCTGTGAATTCTTCCTTTGAAAGTTTTCCGTCTTTGTCCTGATCAGCCTGATTCCATCGACGTCGGTCTCTCTCGATCATATCACGGTACTCGTAAGTTGGGGAACCCTCCTCTGGTTCTGAAAACAAAGGCGATTTATTAGGTGATATTCCTGCAGTAATGCTAAACTCCATATTCACTCACTCCATGAACTCAGGGCTCGACAGTAAGGATTGTCCGCCTGTCCGTGACAGGCGGATATGTGAATTAGCCCAGATTAAATTAACAAGCCTTTTACCTCCAGTTACATGTCCCACAGAGCGCAGGTATAGGTGTCTCAAAAAGTTAATGTAGAGCCATGTAACTTAAATTCAGGGCTCCAGACTAATATTATGAGTTACTTGCCTGCAGGGCCAGTCAGGGCAAGTTTCAAAGGCCCCAAAATTGTTATGTGTTAAGAAACAGGTTGCACGCATGTTATGGGATGTTATGGTATGAAAATAGTGTGTACACCTAATGTATCCATATACATTTATAGAAGATCAACATCCCAATATCAGTGTTGTGTATCGCCATAGTGCAAAGTTCAAACAGAAACCGAATGTCTCTGTCTCGTTTGTCACAGCAAAATCACAAGAAAACAGCAGTCGGTTATCTAGCCCCTTATAATCTATAGTCAGAATCAGTGTGGAATATCAAATATTGCAGATTTGTGATTAACCCTTCTAGTGCCTCTCAAATTTATGTCCAACTCAACAGAGTAGGTCTACCACTATTTGTGCAAGAACATTTCTAGGGCCTTTTAGAGGTTTTGTAATATTGAAATGTCTTAATCAAATCAATGCTTAAATGTTTGCCAGTTTGTGGATAACCCTTGCAGGGCCTCTTCCCCCATGAGACCTACCATTAGGATATCCGTACGTCCTCTCTTTGTACGATGTCCAGAGCAGAGTGTTGTCCTCGGTGGGAGTGTGGTCCTTCCACATGCGCTCCGTGTCGCTGAGGATGTAGCGCTTCTGTACATACTGGATCCATTCCTTCAACTCCTCTTCTGTCACCATCCCGTCTCCATCTTTATCGATCTTGTCGACGATCTTCCTGAAAGATTCCACACAATATCCTATGTATTAACTGCTCATTTTGATGCAACAGTGTTCAAAATTCAAACAAGTAATCAGAGGGATCATTTGCCATAGGCCCAATATTAATGGTGGTAAAGTCTGCAATATTCGGGGGTGGGGGGCACACACGGCTACCTTTAACTTTGCAGATTTACAAATGATCCTCTTATTTCGATCATTGATGTAATAATAATTGATTGATTGAATTAGTGCTTTACTTCACAGCAGGAATACTTCAACCACATGCGACGACCATAATAACAGCAATTGAAATTAACACTAGTCTGCTAGCCCTCACCTTTTTGCCACCGAGGCTCACAGTGAATATATTAATAAATTATCTAGACATGCCTGTGTTGTGTGGGCTCTAACGACGATTCAGAGTTATCTCCCCGCCTATGGATTGGTCGATATATTTAGAACCCACGTAACACAGGTGTGTCTAGATAATTTATTAATATATTCAACGAGGGCCGGTTTATACAGAGTACACTGTATATATAAGGATACTTTGCCACTCTGCAATATAGTACCTGGATTGGCTGGAAGAGCATTTCTAATGTTGGGATCCGTTCTTGGAACAATGTTGGAGCTGCACGAATTGCCCGCGACTCGCCCTTGCCACAACAGACACGTGACTTACCCTAATCTGTCCTTGCTCTCCTCGGGCGACAGTTGGTCAAATGTTTTGGATTCCTGTCCAAGGAAAGCGTCGTGGTCGTAGTCTGGGTTGTGCTCTCCGTCTTTCTCGTGGTCCTGGTCGCTCAGATGCTGTCAGAAACACATACTCAATCAGGCGCCGAGATTCCAAAACAATTCCGAGTACAATCTCATGCTAAACTTTTGTTAAATCCCCAAAGAAAATGTGACCATTGGTACTCAAAAGGTTTTGAAATTCCAAAATACAAATACATGTTCAAGTTGAGCATGAAATTGTACCCTGGTATGAAAAAATTGGTGTATTTGACACTCTCCAAAAGCAAATAGATTTGCATTGTACTAGATGGTCCAAAATGATGCAAGACTTAACCATCTCCCTGCTGCATGCAACCGGAGATGCCCAAAAAAGCAGCGTATGTGCCTAATCCAGCAGGGAGAGTGTTAAACATGTTAAAAGCATAATATCACAGACAGTTGACCCTATAATGGACACATGAATTTCTATCTGAGACAATTTACGTTTCATTTGTTCACCCAAAAGTTATTTACTGATATAATTATTTCCCAACATTTGATAGTTAAACATGATAAAGGGAACATAGCTAGATCTAATTCCCCACAATTTGGATTTTGGCGAAATACAATGTGATGATAAGTATCACAAATGAATGTAGTTTGCATTTAT
>JAULBP010139946.1:0-16098 GCA_032355345.1 Lepetodrilus pustulosus | reverse complement strand
ATGAATGTAGTTTACATTTATTACTCAAATATAGTGCTACGTGCTCATAAAAATCTGTGATTGTATGCCTTTAAGTATATTTAAAGATTCTTTCACGTATGTTACAACTTTAGTTTAGAGCACAACATTCGTAGCGCTGAATGATGCAGTAAGCCTGCGAGCACCGGATTGGTACAGACGTACAAAGGAAGGTAACTAACTACATGTATTAGAGGTAAAACAGCATCCTGGTCGTGTACAGAAAATAACAAATATTTTAGACTCTCGTACCCGACTATCTATCATTGCGCTACCATATGCCATATGTATAACATGTCTACAATACACAATGAAGATAAAATTTAATGAGTAATGTAACTTGTACATGTAGACGTTCACCGGATAATTAATGTGTACCATATCAGATCGCCGGGGTTAAGAGACTGAATTACTTATCCTAGGAATAAATATATGATTGAACTAAAATATCATAATACCCAGAGGCATTCTAGTTCATAGACATCTAATAAAATACCTGTTATAAAGTATGCAACGGTGGTTTACTTGAACTGCTGTTACTAGAAATGAGATATCTGAAAATGATAGCTGCACATACCGGTGAATTATTAATTAGGTAATACTACCTATCTCAAGATGATGGCGATTGCACCCAAAGGAGCATGGACATTCTCGAACATAGCTTTAAGAAATAACGGTGTTCCTCGACATTGTCTGAGCGTATTTATTGCGTCAAGTCTATATTCGCTGACGCACTTGGAGGGTGTCTCCTATATTCCTCGTGGTTCTTACATCCTCGAAACGCAGACCATTGTTCCTATTTGACGTCCGGCTCGGATGATATAAGTAGGTCTAATGCCTATATTAATGATCAACGTTTCGAAGATGTGGTTATTCACGGAATGTCATATTTGCTATGCGGTATTGATTTAAAATGAAAAGTTACCACCGATCATATAAAGGGAAGATATATAGGAAGTTTTACAGACGTATAGATAGATTATTGACGATTACACGTTACTTCATGGTTTGACTTAACTCTTCCCGCGGCCGTCACGTGACATGCGTTTCACGAAATGGTTGTACCGGTTGTCCACCGGCGTTAATCGATGGTTACGTCATTTCCGGTTGTAGTAAGCACTAATATTACGCCAAGGCTACAGGGCGACTTTTTTTTTTGTGAAACGTATGCCCTGGTCCCCGCTACACGACGCTCTTGTAGGCTACAAATATTGTAACGTCAACGCTTTCTATTGTGACGGGAGCCCAGTTACAACTATTGTAACGCTACAAGAGCGTCTTGCAACGGGACGTTCCCTCCGTGATGAAGGGAATCTTCGAAACACAGACCATTATGCCTATCTAACATCAGTCAAACATATTTGACAGCTCACGTGCCATGAAGAGACTGGCCGGTGGTTATTAGTCTACAAACTTAGTGGTTGCCTCCCTTTTAACATTAAACTGAGTTTCAGTCTGCTGACATACAGGCACATTTTGCGTGTCCATCTGGGAACCAGTTTAACCTAAATGTACTACTGGGTGACTTACATATTTTTAATCAAGGGCATCGCATAATTAGTATCATATTATTATTAGAATATTGATCTATGAACATCAATGTGAAACTAATACAATAATGAACAAAACCTATACGACCACTGATTAATTAGACACTTCATGAATAAAACGAAACTATTATTAAACAGAATTTGTCAACTAGGAATTTCATTGAGAATGTAATTATAACTGAATAGCTTTATATACGAGTATACCCAGATTTCAGTAACCAAGCGGAACTCATATATATCGGACACTCGGTTAATATTGAAATGCTTCTTCTCGTTTCCTCACGGAAAGCTCAAAAGAAACGAGATTTCCTGACGTGATAACAACTATCATCCACACGCTGCCTTTATTCGCTGGAAGATTACCCGTACTTAGCTGTAGTTTAGCTCAGTTTGTAATCTATACTCTCCAGATGGGGCTCTTACGAACAGCGATCCATCATGTTAATCAGTAGTTAGGACATTAGTATACAGTAAGATCTCAATATGACGCTCTCATAGGCCACTTGAAAAGACGACTTTCCTGGCGACTAAATACAATAATATTATTCTAAAATGACACTTCAATCTTGTCATAATTGACATAGAAGAAATTAGTTTTTTGAAAATTCTTTAAGTGATATTGTTTTTATGACATGTCCTATCATAGTTGAAATAAAAAATTTCGAAGGATCTAAATGTCATAAATATCACAGGTAGTATAATTACATCGGCGCCTTTGAAGTTTACGTGCATAACGTGATGAATAGCAAGTCTTGTCTGGCGTCTATGATGGACTCACAATAGCACCACCATTGACAAATGATCAACGTAACTTGAACAGAAATTGGAAGGTTGTAATTATTAAATAATAGAGTTTGCTAGTATCATATTTCGTTTGAAAATGTCCCTATATACTAATGAAATTATTCATCCCTCAGTGTTATTTTGTCGTTGCATGTACAAAGTAATTATTAAACTGGTGATAGATCACATGAAATTCGAGACCTCCCGAAAAACATTGATTTCAAACTTATTTCACATCCGTAATTTATCATGATACGAATATAACGATATTTTTGTCACGTTAGTTTCGCAAAAATGTCGCAATTGTGCAAATTAGACAAGGCATGTTGTAAAACATATCTCTTCCAATAGCCCACTGAGACATCGTGTGTCGTCCATCCTCTATAATTACGAGTATGATATTTTAACGCGTTGATTTTTTTTAAAGCCCAAATAATCCATTTGCAGTGTATGGCATTAAGAAAACCACAACTACAGCATTAGGTATCTTAGAACACGGGCACTTAGAACAGGGGAACTTAGAACATGGAAACATATAATGCGGAAACTTAGAACACTGAAACTTAGAACACTGAAAGTTAGAATACTGGAACGTAAAACAGGGGAACGTAGAACATGGCAACTTAGAACATTGGGACTTAGAATACGGGAACTTAGACCTTAGAACTGGGGAACTTAGACAAGAAGAACTTATAACTGGGGAACTTAGACAAGAAGAACTTAGAACTGGGGAACTTAGACAAGAAGAACTTAGAACTATTGAACTTAGACAAGAAAAGCATATAACTGGGGGACTTAGACAAGAAGAACGTAGAACTGTGGAACTTAGACAAGTATAACTTAGAACTGGGGAACTTAGACAAGAAGAACTTAGAATTAGGGAACTTAGACAAGAAAAACATATAACTGGGGGACTTAGACAAGAAGAACGTAGAACTGGGGAACTTAGACAAGTATAACTTAGAACTGGGGAACTTAGACAAGAAGAACTTAGAACTAGGGAACTTAGACAAGAAGAACTTAGAACTGGGGAACTTAGACAAGTATAGCTTAGAACTGGGGAACTTAGACAAGAAGAACGTAGAACTGGGGAACTTAGACAAGAAGAACTTAGAACAGGGAGACTTAAACAAGAAGAACGTAGAACTGGGGAACTTAGACAAGAAGAACTTTGAACTAGGGAACTTAGACAAGAGGAACTTAGAACTGGGGGACTTATACAAGAAGAACTTAGAACTGGGGAACTTGGAACAGATGAACTTAGAGCACGGAAACATAGATTAGGCGCTGTACTGTGAAGTTCGCTTTACGTTCCGTAACGTTGTGGAGGCAAATACTATAATATGTCATACAATAATTGTCTACTGAACCATTACCAAATTATTTACTAAAGTTTTGCTCTAGGTATTTCTGAGATACAACTACCATTGGTTGGACAGAGTTACAACCAAAATTATTTACCTTGGACGAGTCACAATATGTATTATCGTATATATTAATAAAACACTAGCAACACTATCTCGAGACTGAATAATTAATAACATATGACGGTATCTTTAATATTGATGGGAGATATTGCACATACAAGATATTGCACAAACAGTCGCACATACATATGCGTCTATTGCACTGCTATTTGAGTAGTTTACGCCTTAGGTGTCACCAGTTTGTATACAAGATACCCTTTGGATTAATTTATGACAATAATGAAATTATTCTCGTTGAGAATGTTATGCGATATACATGTCTTCATGTTCATGAAAGGGTATCATAAATTAAATATATTATTAGTCGAGACCCTACTCTAATAGAGACATTTGATGTACGATGTTATACACCGCTTACATTGTAGAACAACAGGTAAGGTGTCATGGTATCAAATTGATCTTAAGGTGCCAGACTTTAGTGATATATCTAGTTAAAGATGATACGGCATTTACAAGATCTTAAATTAATTATTCAATATTGCAAATTGTTCTATAGATCTATATATGCATGTACTTATAAATGTCGTGTTATAGAATAATGTATAGCTGGTGACGTGTTTCCACCTAGGCAGCATCTGTTATGTAAAATTAGACGAGTAATTGATCTATTTGCAAAGAGTATGAGCTTTCGATAAAATATTTGCATTTTCTCAAATTTCAATTTCAAATTGAGTAAATAATGTCTGGAATATTTCAACCATGTGCTGACCGACCTACAGCGTATTACAGGGGGTGTTGTATTACGATGGCATTGCGGAATCGATGGATGGAGAGTGTTTAGGACGGAAGCGATCAAATTCAGGTTGAATGGTTTTGCTTATACGCACTTGGCCTAACTGGGAACTAGCACTTCTTTATAGGCATGGAATTGTTTTACTCTGGGAGACCCCTGTAGTCTTGTAGGCCACCTACTCTTCTTAGAAGAACGTACACTTCTGATAATGGAACATTGGCATTCAGTAGTGGATATCAAAGGCATACAATCACAAATTTCAATGAGCGCGTTGCACTATATTTGAGTAATAAATGCAAACTACATTCATGTGTGATACTTATCATCAATTTGATATCGCCAATCACTGTTGGTGATCTGCATTGTGGGGAATTCAATCTAACAGTTAGATGTTCCAAAAGCAAGATATTTATAGCTACGTTCCCTTTATTGCTATAAACTATGAACGTTTTCATTTAAGTTGTAATAACTTGTAACCTATCCATTTCGTTTTGAATAAACTATCGAGTGTTGGGTAATAGGTACATCAGAAAATAACAACTTTTGAGTGGACAATTCAAACGTAAATGCTCTCAGATATACATTCGTTTGTGCATTATATAAGTTAACCATCTGTGATCGTATGCTTGCAGTTCCAATGTCTAAAACTTTGACTTTCTATTGGAGAGCCTTGAATGCCAAAAGGAGAACGGTGGCCTGTAGAGAAACCCCGATTTCCTTAAAGAGTAATATCCATTTGAAGAACCATCTCTCCATTCAGCGGAACATTGGTATCATTTACAAGAACCTTGACTTCCTTAAGAAGGTGATTTACTTTAGAAGAACATTGACTATTTAGGATAACCGTGACTTCATTTAGGAGAACCTCGACTTCCTTAAAAGCATGCTATAACAGATGGTTAACCTTTATCATAGACAAACGAATTTCTATCTGAGACTACTTACGTTTGATTTGTTAACCCAAACGTTGTTTATTACTCATATTTTATATGAATAAAAGGAACGTAGCTCTAATTGAATTGCCTTTGGAACATCTAACTGCTAGACCGAATTCCCACCAATGTGGATCGACGAAAGTATCATAAGTAGTTTGTATTGATTACTCAAATAAAATGCTATACGCGCATTGAAATCTGTGATTGTATAGACGTTTTTGTTTACAAAAACCGTGACTTCTTTAATAAGAACATTTATTTCCTCTATTAAGAACATTGACTTCCTTATTTACGAGAACAGTGACGCCCATGTTTACAAGAGCATTGGTATGACCCTAAATTCCTTAAGAAGAACCTTTACTTTAAAACTTTGACATCGTTTAGGAGAACCGTACTTCCTTTCGAAGAATTTTGACTTATTTCACAAGAAGATTTCCTTATTTACAAGAGTCGTTACTTCCTCTTGAAGAACATTTATTTCCTTTATAAGACTTCCTTGTTTTAAGAGCATTGCCGTATTTTAGAAGAACCATGAATTCCCTAAGAACAGTATTCACATTAAAACATTGTCATCGTTTAGGAGAACTGAAATTTACTTAATAAGAAACTTAACGTCTTTTACAAAAACATTTACTTCCTTGTTTACGAGAGCATTGTTTTCCTATTAGAAATTCATTCGACAATTGAACTCTGTTCTTTTAAAACTAGACTTACGGCACTGTTATTCAAACAGGCATTTGACAACTAGATAGTCTCGACTTCTGCATTCTGACAATTGTTCCTGTTTACTCACTCACACAAAGACAAAGCGCATCTGAGCAGCGATATGCTGGATGTTTGCGCTATACAAATATGTATTTTATTATTATTAAACGAATCATGATTTCTTTAAGAAAAGCCTTCACTTTTAAACATTGACATAATCTAAGACTAACTTGACTTCATTTAGAAGAAATTGACTTCGTTTAGGAAGAACCGTTACTTCCTTGTTTGCAAGATCTATGACTTCCTTTAGAAGAACAAGTATTTCTTTACAAGAACTTTGATATCCTTCAAGAGCATTGCCGTCTTTTAGAAGAACCTGACATTCTTAAGAAGAACATTTACTTTAAAATATTGACATCATTTGTGATTGCCATTAGCAGAACTGACTTTGTTTAGAAGAACAGTTAGTTCCTTGCTTCCATCAGCTATGAGTTCATTGTTTACAAACGCCTTGTCTTCCTTTTGCAGACTATTATAGTCCCTCTATAAGAACACTGACTTCGTTATTTACAAGAACTTTGACTTCCTTGCTTACATGAGCCTTGACTTCCTTTAGCAGAACATTGACTTCCTTTTGAAGAGCCTTCACTTCCAAACAGCAATTACCATAGAACATTGGCATCATTTAGGATAACATTGTCTTCATTTAGAAGAACCTTTACTTCATTGTTTACACGAATTTTGACTTCATAAGAACATTGGCTTTATTTAGGATAACGTTGACTTTATTTAGGATAACGTTGACTTCTTTAAGAAGGGCAGTGACATCCTTCAGGAGAGCATTGGCCGACGGTTGTGAGGACCTTAAATTGTGTTTAGGAAACCCTTAAATGTCATTAGCAAATCATTGGTTTCCATTAGGAAATGACATTTCAATGTCCGTTCTTTAAATAAAGCATGCACAAGTGTGCTAACCATGTAATTGTTAATACATGTATATATAAATTATCACGTGAATTTCCAATTCATCCGTTTTAAAACTAACGTTTATCTATCATGTTAACACGTTGGAACACTCGGACTGCAATTACATTAATTAAAACAAAATCGAAACGGTGATTTTCTTTTCAATTATTGCGGTTTTCATGTATACTCATATATTCGGGTATACAACATCTATACGAACGTGTCCATGTGTTCTTAAGAGCATAGGTCGTATTTCTTGTAATAACATCCAGTTGCGTCAGGATTTCCTCCTCTCATACTCAGTTTCTCACGCAACACATATCATTAGAAAGGCCGAAACAGTGTCGTTATATAGACTCGCTTTGTTACCCTTAATGAGAAGATAATAAACAGACATGTATATAAAATAAATATATAATAAATATTATAATAAAAATTTCAAACACGTCATAATTTGGGATTCCTAAGGACTAACCTTAATGCCGTGGGTGTTCATCAGTGAGGCCATGCACCAGCACCGCTTACGGAATCAGGCGCGGCAACTCTTTCAGCTACGCTCGCCTCGCGACATGTCACAAAAACACACGACGGGCTGCTTAATTACACTGGCATTTCAGATAATATATAATGCATTAACGATGGAACCGTTAGGCAGGCAATCGCCACACGAGCCGTGACCGCCCTTGCATATAGTCCAGAGAATGCTCAAAGCTATGCTTGAGGTCAAACTACACCCAAGTTCTTCTTGGGATGTTTCGAATACGGAACATTGTCCGTCTTATATGATGGTGTAAGGACAAAAGTGACTGAAGCGGCCCTAGCTGATCGGTAATAACGCATAGGTTTCTGTACATACAGTGGGGACAAATCAACGCTGTTCCTTATGGAAAGTGTGTCCGTAATTGTATACTAGTATACCATACGAAGCACAGTTCCGGTATAGGAACCAAAATGTTGACTTGTAAGCATTCCGTGATCAAGTATATAATTCTGGTAAACTAATACGCGAAACTATACACGAATAATTTTATCTTTTGAAAAAGAATGTATATATAATATAATAATTAAACATGACATATGATACGATTGTGGTATGAACGTTGATTCGCACGAGGAGCGTAACTTAAATATTCATAAAAATGTACGAGTTTCAAATAGCATTAGTATGCGAAATCCGACCCATATCACTTACTCTTAAACTATTTGGATTCAATTTAACAAACGGAGTTAATTCCACTCTGATGACAAGAATATGGCATGGACCAGAAACTAAATATGTTTCCCAATATAACGTCCCATGCTATGGAGCTCATATTACCCATAACCCCCTGTTCTCATACGACACCGCTGTCTATAAAATATATAAGTGATTAATATTTATGACTGATATGAATATTAAATTGGCTGGTACTATATTGTACGTTCTTACTTTACTGAAATTCTATTATATTGTGAAACTTAGAAGGGTTGTAATCTACCCTGTATTATAGAAACATAATAACCCAGTTTTAAATACAAGCGACTATTATCAAAAGCTAGCCAAATCCTGGCGTAACTGACTACCGCTGCTTGTAATCATAGACCAGATCGGCAAACCTTTTGTCTTTCGAATGATTTGGGCATTTCTATAAGAAAAGAATTTAAATCCTGTATGGGTACACAGAAAACATTGTCTGGCGTTTTATGGGTTAATGAACACCGACTTTGAGCGTTGTGTGTAAAGTATACCAGCCTACTATACAACAGAGTCTGCATTTAGACAGTTAACAGTCTAACACTAGTGGCCCAGTATGCTTGATAACACCGTATCCACAGTAGCTGTGATGTAATAGTACACTATGCTAGTGAAATGAGCACTTTCTACATATGGTGCTTCCAAAAACAAGACCATGCAACACTGCTAGTTAGCTGTGAGCCATCTGTAAGTAGGATATCGTCTGCTTATAATAGGCAGGAACTGCGTGCATGTATCGTCTGCTACAGCTTCTACCACCACAGTACAATGGTAAGCATAAACTAACGGAGTTTCTTCATTGAAAGTCCGCTCCTCATCCACCGCTTGTCCCGACAAGTTATGCCGTCTGCTATATAGTTATCTCCCGTCATAGTCTGCATACTCGGCGAGCCGCGGGATCCGTTAAAAATTAGCGGGATCTTCCGAACGTGTAGCCGCAGCGGCCACAACAACAACAACAACGGGTAGGAAAAGCTGAAACGGAGGGTTGGTGTGACGGGACGTACCTTAATGTCGTCTTTGGGTTCCTCCTTGATCTTAACGGGTATATCCTTGGGGACGGGACTGGGCTCGCGGGAGAGCGTGTCCATGGTATTAAAGAACTATCTTGCAGTAGCGAACTGCGGTGCGTGAGTGTGTGTAGCGCCCTGTGTCTGCTACTTGAGAGTGTGGAGCCCTGTGCTATGCGATACGGTCTACTCTCCGTATTGACTTGCTGTAAACTGAGTCTGCTGCAACCCGACCTGGCATATTGATACTAATAACATTCAGGGCATGTTCGTGAGACGTGAGCCCCTGAGGGTGGCGGGTTACACTGCCAAGGTGATGTAACCCCGGTCCCGACTCCTCCTACGACACGCCCTTCGTATCCCCACCCCTCCTCTCACTTGACAACACGGCCATTTTATGCCATTGACCCAATCCTGGTTGAAGACGTTGTTGAGGACTGCGGAGTAGTATAGTATCGAACGGTCTTTTAATATAAGGGGCTCCAGAGTTATTGCGTTATTGCCGCCCAGAGCGGAATTCCATCGACTGGTATCACTGTTTTAGATTAGTCGCCCTCTCAGTCGTAGACATTGTTATTAAGAATCATCTACACGGGCATCAACTCTCTGGAACGTTCAATTTCTAGATATAGTATAGGCAAGGATTCGTAGCTTCTCTCACAACAGTGCATGAAGTCCCTACAGACTAGGGTCGGATAGCCATCGTACGTGCACCACATCTATGATAATAAATACCAGTTAGGATTTCTTATAGTTGTAGAAAATCAATGTTATATAATATTCCTCTTGCTGGATCTGCTCGGTGCTATATGGCTATATGTTCATGGTCTGAACGAACGTGGGATCTCAGAACTTCGTTCTATGACCATAAAGATAACTGTAACATAATTATATGGCTTTTTGTTTGGAGGTTATTGGTATGATGATATTTTTTTATAAAATCTGTTCGTGTTTATGACAATGATGGCATTAAGTGGTTGTGTTACAGGTGTGCGTACGCGCGGGCGTGCGCGCGCGTATGTGTGTGTGCGAGTGTGTGTGTGCGTGTGTGTGTGTGTGTGTGTGTGTGTGTGTGTGTGTGTGTTCATATTACCATTATCCCAGCAGTAGAAAATGGAGGGTTAATTATTATTGTTAAATACGTCTCCAGTGGCTGTCAATATATGATTTCAGTGACATGAATATGCTGCACTTTTCGAAGAGGCTTGGTATAGCTTTAATAAAATATGACAAGGGCAATACTTAAAAACCAGGGCTCACCTGTATAATAGGGCGTAACTCTAAAAGTAATAGCGTAAACCTTAGCAATGGTGTAGTCTGTGGCGAAGTTTGGAGTTCATACAAGATTAGAGTTACGCCATTCCCTACATGAAGACTCTGAACACATCGTACTAAAATCCGAAATGCAATTAATCCTTTGGATTTCAAATGCCCCCAATGTTGAAACTGTGTGCAAATAGGTATTCATTTCGGGATGAATTTAATCTTAAGAAAGCTCGTTGTATGATACTACATGATATTTACTGCAGGCACATCGCCTCAACCCTGTGGTTTAAACAATACTTCCGAGTATGCAATTAATTATTATTATATATTAAATATTATTATTATTATTATTATTCATTTTAATTGTAAAAGTATGCAATTCTGAACATTTCCAAGCTTTACCAAACATTTCCAAGCTTTACCCGTTATTAAAACATCATTAAAATAGGACACGATAAAAAAAAATATACGCTCCATATATAATCAACTTCTCTGCCTATGTTATTCAATAATATGTATCGCATACCAATGATCTCTAAATGGGGTTTTAAGGATCTTCGTTCATATGAGAAGGCTCGTTAATTACGTGTTCATTTAGTTATGGCAGTGAGAAAGATAAGACGTATGCAATAAAGCGAACAGTAAGTAAACATATACCTTGCAGATCTCGAGTTGCGTTTAAAATCAATAGTTTTATCGCAATAATAGTTTATTTAATTTGTTCAAACCAGAGGATCTGATGGAAATTAACATTAAATTTTACGTTGACGTAATCTTTAAAAAGAACATCGTATGGTGTTGAACATCTTCGAACCTCATGATATTGTGTCTTCTAACTACATTCGTTAACTAGTTAAGTAGTCATACTCAATGAACGGCGTTTTGAGGTTGGGTGTTGTATAGTTCTCAGAATTATATTCTAGCATGTATACATCCATGCTCTCCTGACAGCGAGAACACAACAGTCTGTGTTACACGCTGTCACACTACGAGGGTTTTCGTGTGTTCAGCATTATACATAATTTTATTGGTGAGGTTGAAAAACAGCAACTTCCAGAATGGTACAAATGTTCAATTTAGAAACTGTCAATTAACGATTGATATCGTCTAAATTCCAAACAGTAGACCTTTTACTGTTTTATTCCTTTATCTACTTTAAATAGAATTCAAGGTACTGTTTCGTACCAATCGATTTGGTACCGTTTTCGCCAATTCAAATTTCGATTTTCGTCAATATCATGAGCAATTTTGGAGGTTGCTGTTTTTCGTCGGAAACCATCAGCTAATAATAATACTAGCCAATCAAATTCCTTGTAATATTGAACACGCGAAACCCTGTTCGTATTTGATTGGCAATAGAGGGTGCTGGCGGGTGGAAAAGATTGTATGATCCGATTGGTCAGATCTCACCCTTGTGTCTTGGAATATCAAGTATATCAACTCGTACCCTATAAATGATAGGCATACAACTACCCTGTAAATGATGGGCATACCTATATGGACTACGACTGTCGCTCTCACTATCTACCGGCGACACTTGAGGCAGTGGTAATCTGGTCAGCGGTCCTGGATGATAGCCTCGACGTACGTCCTCCTGACTGGGAACACGCGTCCGTTCGTCCGTGCGATCGTTCCGCCTCTCCCCTATCACACGTCTCTCCTCAACACGCTCCCCAGCGCGACTCACATTCTCCACCTTTATCACAATGTTTTCATCCATCTGACCTAAAGTCCGGTCAGGCTTCTTAGCAGGAGGCGTTATTGAATGTCTCGACTTGGGGTGCTCTGGAGGGGATGAAGGGATCACTATTGGACTATTTCCACGAGCTTTCGGTTCGGGTGGCATTGGCCGACCGTCATTGCGAGTCCGTCTGTTTTCACGTGCTCGTTTATGTTTACTGAGTTCTGCTGCCAGACTCGAGGCATATTTGATGTGAGGGTTGTTCCTATTGCTGGGGTAGGAGGCTCTCGTTGGACTAGGACTTGGGGGGCTGGGAGTCTCACGCCGGTAGGAGTGGCTGCTGTACATCTTGCTGTGGCTACCATGCTTCTTGGAGTGCCGTGAAGAGGATGGACTTCCTCCGCGGTCCTGCCGAGAGGACTTGTGCTTCCTGAAACATCAGACAGAAAATTAAAATTAAATGGCCTTGATTTGTTGTTAAACTTCACTGCATATAATCTTTCACCAAAATAACAATAACAACCGATAGATATTGAGGTCAGACTTAAAAAATATTATCAGTAATGATAATTTGAGCAAATGCTTCAACAACAAACTTGTACAATCAATAACTGGTATTTGTATCTCTGCTAACGTACATTAGCGTAATGTTGTTGTACTTGCCTGGAAGGACTTCTGTCCCGACGGTCATAGCGACCACTGGTGTACGGACTGGGACTTCGCGACCGGTAACGTTTGCTGCTTTTAGGGCTGTGGTCGCTTCCCCGCCCATACGAACTACCCCCTCCCCCACCACCGCTGAATGCCTTGGGCATGTCGCCAGAGTACGTCTTCGGGTGCTCCTGGTATTTCATACTCGATTCTCTGTAACCACGTGAAGACTCGCGTCCTCGTTCAGGGGAATAGTTTCTAGGTCTCTTGCTCGACTTGCGACTCGGGCCGGTTGGGTAGGGCGAGTCGTCTTCTTCTCTCATCACTGGAGAGTTACTCTGACTTCTATCATTGAGGTATGCCCGTATTGCAGTTGCTGGCGACTCTGCCCGCCCCCCGCGGGACCTGTCGCGATCCACACGACTGGGTTGTCCACGCTCATGGCGCCCTGGGGACCTGCTCCTCTTCTGGGGTTCAACTTCCTCTTCAGAACTGAAACAACAAATATAATAATCATCATGTCCTGAGTAGTGTGAAATCAACTATCAAATGTTCATAGTCGACAATTAATATCCATCACTAATTATTTTTGCAGAGGGCAGTGTTGGGTAATAGTGCTAGCCGCCATGTCACCCGTGTTCCTACTTGGCTACATGTATACAGTGTTCGAAATACTAGCAAATAATCAGGGGGTCATTTTCCATAGGCCCAATGTTAAAGGGGCAAGATCATACTTGCATAGGGGAAAATGGTCACTATCGGGGTTATTACATATTCTGAAAGAGCAATCTTTCCCCGACATGTGTTAATTTTTTGCATGAACCACTTTTATCGCTACAATAGTTTTCACTAACCGTTACCATATTCTCAAGCATTTTAACGGTGGAAGTGTACGACAATTGTAGGCTATAATGTTCTGAGCAACAGGCTCCCATTACTGCAGACATTATCACCAGAATATTAATTTATTTAGTCTCAGAATTTCAGCCTATTTGTCTGTAAAATCCAGAAAACTATTTTGCATCCGATAAAAGTGACGAGCCCCTGATCTCCACCTTTGCCAATGGTCAGCAGCAAAGGCTGAAGAAACTCTAGATATGAACTTTCTTGAGTTTTCTTCATAAATGTTGATCTATAACATTTGAGCTTGAGCATGAAATCGTACTCAGAAAGTTTCATAGTCTCGGCCCGGAAGTGACCCAATCACATGGAATTTTGGATAATGTTATATGGGAATTGTGTACACCAAACACCGTCTTAAAGTGGTTCTCTCGCGAAAGACAACGGTATGAAATGCCACAAACAAGTAAACATCCTTAGTGCTCACCGTTTCCATCATTATAAAGAAGTCGCCACGTGAAATTGTAGTGACCTTGACCTACGAGTACGATATACAAACGCCATTACGCACTTTAGACATTAAAATCGACATATTTATGATTAAATAATGCATGCAAGAGGTAGTACTCCTGTTAAGAAATATACCCACGTTGTCATTAAACTTACGTTATGTCATCGTAGCCAGGTGCTACCAGCGATGGCTTTGGAACAGGTGCACTTTTCTTTTCGTCTCTCTCCCTTGACTGCTTATGGCGAGATTTCTTCTTTTTCTTCTTGTAACTGTTCTGTGATGGTGCAGGAACGAGATGTGCATATGATCTGGCATCATATTCTTCATCGTAGAATGGGCTGATGTGTTTTCCTCTTCGTTGTTTCGGCCTAGACATGTTCACATATTGTCGGGCTTGCCACAATGGCGGTCTCGAATCAACCCGGTAGTCTAGCAAACTTCAATTTTGCATTAATGTCTCCGATTTTCAATCGGCTTCACTTAACTTATGAAAAACAAGTTTAAAATACTGCCCTAATTTAGCGTAAACAATGCCGTGATATTAAGAAAGAAGCCTGTGTACTGGCTTAGGCAATGTCTGATTTTGTTTCAAGACTGCTGGATCAGCACTCATTTTAAAAGTAATTTAATGCTATACTTCAAGTTATTTGAACATAAATTTTGATATAGACTATTTTTCAACGTAATGAAGTTACACATTACGAATATTTTGAATTTGGATGTTCAATAATAACATGGGATATTTGAGATTTAGTCAGACGGAATTTTTATGGCATGCCAAAACGCCATTATCCCTATCATTGAAGCGGTGTGCTATGGGAAATTATTGGTGCGTTTTGTGGACAACATATCTAGACGAAAACATAGTTTGCTTGCAGTATAAATAACGCAATAAAATGTATATTAAAGAAACTAGATACTGCATGTATTGTTAGCTTAAGTTATATGCTAAATATATTGATTCTGAAACAAATAAAGCTTGGAAGTAATAATATACAATTTAAGAAAGGTTTTATATAGATCTAGAATGGTTCAATGCATTGTCTTGTTGAAACAACAGCGAAATATGTGCTGCTACCATTAGTTACGTTACATTGTATACCTATTAGACTAGTACAAATATTTATAAATGATGACATTCTTCTGCCGGTTACCCTTCTGCCCCATTTATGTGGCCTTGTCGCCAGAATATCCCTTTCATGTTCGACGTGAGCGAACGCACCCGTAGGGGTGCACATATTTTCATGACGTAGTTAGACAGCTGTTAGATTGTGACGTTTTACGCGAGCACTTGCAGGACCGATTTCGGAGATCGAGATGTTCAAAGTCTATGTTCACTGTACAAACATTATTTGACACATGCATACTTGTTTTCTGAAATTTGTCATTGTAGGTATACCAGCATGTCTTAAAATGATTACTTGATGGTGATCACGGTAAATCACACACTGTGATTCAATTTCACATGCACCTGTCACAAAATAAAATCTGGAAACTGTTGCAATGTATTTCCTGAATCCACATACACCAGTACGGCTGTATGTAACTTCGTACCCAAAACGATAATGTACCCACGTAACTTCGTACCCAAAACGTTTTAGTACCCTTCGAAGCTAGGTAATTTGGTACCCAATATTTTTCGTACTCGAACAGCTTGGGCCACCTAGCTTTACCTTAATTATAGTAAACCTAGGTAATTTGGTACCCAAATCAAAATCACATTTCTTA
>JAULBP010139835.1:0-16106 GCA_032355345.1 Lepetodrilus pustulosus | reverse complement strand
AGAAGACATAACTTGATTGAATGACTTGGATGTGAGTTTATGTTTTGGTTCATTCAAAGATCATGAAAATATGGCATTAGTGAAAAAGTATATAAAAACGAACATGTGCCTATGAATAGCATTAGCTTACTGTTTTAGCTGGAAAGGTGACATTTTAGAGGTTCAGCGAATGGGTCCGGCATGGTTAAAGCGAATCCGGTACTTGTGACGTGATATCTTGTATTTGTACGCGAGAATTTAATTTCAAAATGGCTGACCGAAAACATATCCCGTCCGAATACATGTCATCAGACGATATATAAATGAAATCATTACAAAATAATTACAGATGTACTCAATACCGTATACCGAGAAATGTTCGCCATGTTATTTTCGTGGCATTCGATGGTAACATGTCGGCCATGAAATTATTTCACCATCGAAAGTTATCCATACTGACAGGTTCAACCAGAATTGAGAAAATCGCTGGATGTATTCAAATGAACACGTGAATAATACATACTGTAGTCAGTTCTTTAATACATATTATAATAAGAACTACTAACATTTTAAATGTAGGAACAATGAAGCGTCTATAACTGGGACACTGCAAAGACCTGCAAATTATGTCCATCTTGTCATAAAAAGGGACACAAAGGATAAAGGGGCAAGCAAGTCAGTTAGCGTCACACACTTCAGTATACCCAAATAAAGGGACTACCCGGTAATCAGTTAACGTTCTTCTTGTACTCAAGTTGACCAGCTAGAATGGGTTTGCTAGTTACGTGTTGTATTGTACCGGAAAAACGCTATTTGAGTTTCACGTGTCAAAATAAAATAAAAAACTCATGAGAATTCAGGTACGTTCGAGATGGCGGCACTATTGAAGTAACGCCTGATCGGTGTACTATTAATTAAGTAATGTCGAGTTCATGACATTTTGTCAATTTACACGATGGCGGCTTGTTTACTGTCCATCCATTCTCTTCCTGAATTAGATTACTCTCGACTACAAACAAATATACTACTATTCGGTTACAACTATACAAGTAATGAAAACTAGTGAATGCAAAGTAATTGAGAGCGTCTGTATAATAAATACTCCAAGAGGATTTACGCTGCTTGATCTCAACCTCGCTTCATACGATAGAAAGGTTCCATATGATATGTTTATTTAGTATAAGCCAAAGGCCAAAATACAAAGGAATAATACAAACATACATCGCAACGCTATATGCGGCTTTGTAAATATAAAAATATAAATAAATAAATTGGCATGTTTAAAGGACATGTAAACACAAATTATCAAAATGCTCATTTCAAATAAAACTAAACAATATTGTATCATAGATTGCATAAAACAAAACTTTATTATTCACAATTCTCTAAAACAACTTTTATTCGCGTTTAAAGTATGACCCCAGAAGCACTCCCGAGGCAATTCCGAAAGATAATGAGCAAGGCAGTCACGTGACCGTGTGACGTCAGCTCAGCGGATGTTGGTACCAAAACAAACCGAAGCACTGGTAACGCGTGGGATAGGCAGCATTAGATCGTACTTGTATACAATTGCATTGTTCTGTTAATTTCACTCAAATGGAAGGTGACGATGTACCAGACAGTAACCAAACTCTCGAAGTGCAGTTTGAACCAATAATTAGGTGCCAAACTGACAGAATCAACGACGAAGATTCCGATGACAGTTCACGAGACTCCAGTGGTGAATCGGACATCGACAACGACGCGTATTTAAACAATACCGAATGGTAAGATTATTTTTTTACAGTATTTCTATTTAGAAATATTATATAATTTAATTTTTGAATGGTATAATTATTTGCTAGTCTTGACGCCACCTTAGAACTGGATCGTGTTGGCCTTTCCCCTTTGACCATGCCTTTTCTCCGCAAGAAACCCTTACGGATTCGAGATTAAAAGTACTAGTAGCTTATATTCAATCAAAATATATAGAATCCATGAAATACAATACATTATGATTATTGAACTATTACCATTTACACCAATACAAAATGGCAATATTACTGTAATTATAGAGTTTGTGGATTATTTACGATTACGTGCAGTGTAACCTATTTTCGTTAGTAAATCTATAGATTGACGAAAAACGGTATGCAATATATTAGTAATCCTTCACAGCTTTGCAATTTATTATTTGGAAATTGAAAATAAACTTCAAAGAGATATATATATATATATATATAATATCATTTTAGAAAATATGTTATGTATGCGGAAGTATTTATGATTTTTGTTATCATTATCATAATGTTCTTTTTTTTCTGTCATATTTTGCAGGTGCGAGTGTGGGAATTGTGTACCTATGCCAACAGCCATTGAATCAAAGTGTTGCCATTATTATGCTGGTTCAAGAGAGAAGATGGAGGAAGGTGAAGAACTATTGGACTGCATAACATTGCATGATGGGTTTGCAGTCAACTTCCTGAACCGACATGTCTTGCAGTTGGCATTACTGGAATATGTCAGCCTAGAAGGACCCCTGGATGACAACGAACCAATTCATGAGTAAGCAAAATGTTAATGTTGTGCTTTCAAACAGAACTGCTTGCAGATAGGCCATATAACTATTGTAGTAGCAGGGGTGGATCCAGACTTTCAGGTAAGGCGGGGTGGACTCAAAGTATATTTTAGAGGGAGCTCACAATTTCACCATAATATAAAATACATGGTTATTGAACCATCATTTTGCAATTCTAGGTGGTGGGGGGTGGGGTGGGTGGGGGGGGGGGGGTTGCAAGCCGACAACATGTATTACAGGTGGGCCCCCACCTGGATTCGCCACTGTAGTAGCAACAATCAATAGCCACTATATTTTCTGTGGAGAAAAAAATGCAACTTTATCTATTAAAACTACAAGGTTTAATTGTACAAAATGAAGGTATTCCATTCTCTCAAACGCACAACATGTATTACATGAAACATCCACATACATACACTCACACCTGATCAATTTACAGATATTGGCATTTCTACATACATAAATGTTAAAAACATCTAAATGGACATGTGTCTACTTTTATTTACAGGACCTATCGCTATGTTGCATACAGACGATTCACAAGATGGATACATGGTAGACTCCGAAAACATGACCGGCACCCTATTCCTTCATGTGTTGTAACAACAATTCGTTCAAAGTTCCCATCAGAACAAATAACTGGATTTAAATATGCTCGGCCTTAAATGGTGTCTTCCCACTTGGTCGAATTCCCACTTGGTCGAAATGCCAATTGGTCGAAAAATAAGTACTTGTCCATTATGTAAACATGACATGATTACCCGTGTAGTGAATAAACTCACCCATCAATTGAAAATACTACTCCAGCTAACCAATAACCTTATGTCTATTATGTGTTTTTGATTAACATATATCAAATCAGTAAACTAATTCAAAGACGCAAGCTTACTTGGGACTGTCTGATAGTTTCCAAGCTTATGTCTATTATACAATGTTTTAGACGGTGTCCAACTGATCTGGAACAGTTCATTATAATGACTGAGGTAAGACCATGCATATCAGTAAGCCTATTGAACCATATCAACTGTTTTAACGGTTCGACCAATTGGGAATTCGACAAACTGGGACGGAGCCCCTTAAATATCACTGAGTTTGTATCGTGATGTTAGAGTATCCACCAGGTCCTGCTTGTTTGACTTAATGAAGCCATCTGTCAAGAAACTGGGATCAGCTGCTGTCAGTTTCTCCAAGTCCAGTCTTGCCTGCTGGAAACTGAGTCCGAAGTTCCATGATTGCTCCCAGTAGGAACTCCACATATCCTATGTAAAAATAAAAGAATTATGGTTGTATTTTGTAAAATAGTAGATATATATCACAATTTAGCTAAAACAGATTTGTTATTACTTTATCATTAAAACATTGATCATAAAAACATGTTACCGTTTTTTAATAGTGTCAAGTGAAGGTGTTTGCTTAATTTCTATTTACCATGGGTAGGCCCATTGCTGACTGGCTTGGCCACAGAGTGTGTCCCCTTTTTGGCCCTGGGGTAGCTGACCTTCCATTTTGCTTCTCCTGCCTTGTTGACTGCCTGACCATTCTGGCTATTTTCATTGTAATGAAAAGCAGCCATGTACATCCTGAAAGATATAATGAAGAGAAACATGATGAACTGTTTTGGATTGTAAATAACACTAAGTCTTAAACAGTTACTTAAATATCCTGGAAATAATACATTTTAAAAAGAGTTCTTGCCTTGCTTTCATTGCTGGATAGAAGTAGTGAGTTGACTTTGGTGCAAATTGATTCACCACATTGTGAAACACTTCAAGGCAGTAGGTCTGGTACACGGGAGACAATTTAGGGATGGCACGCAGCAGATGCTTGCTCTCCACTACTTCCATGACAGCCTTATAGGCACGGCTCCCTGTAATATCAGAGGACTTGTTTTATGTGGATGCAACATCCTTTATAATATCAGGAAATTACACTTTGTTAAAAAAAAAAATGAAATAAAAAGAAAATACATCATACCTTTCTTTATCCAATCTCTTTCTTGGTCCAGAGGCCCATGAAGGCAATCTGTGTAGATCTTACCATGTCCAGTATGTATGTTCGAGATGTGGTTGGTGACTGACAACCACTTCTCCAGCATGATCTCTACTTCTCCTCCACCAGCAGCCACCCAGTACATGTGGTTGGAGATGGACTTGATCCATGCTCGGATGATAGCGCAATCTTTCTTCTTGGAGGCTGCATCCAGTTTTTTCTGTACACCTGATAAATCCCAAAGAGAATGTTATATGTCGGAAATTGTACATTTATATGATTTCCTTTTAGACTAAATTAAAGGCATACTATCAGATATTTTTGGCTAGTTCTTAGCTACAACTACAAAGTCTCAGACAGAAATTCGTTTGGCCATTACCTAGGCCAATGAACTGTGATGGTATACCTTTAAGGGTTTCTGCATACACCCATGAGATTACTATGAAAAATCAAAGTCTGGTGCTATCAATTCCAGTATCATAATCTAAACTGAAAATATAATTCAAGCTCTGATTGTTCCTTTTTTTTTTAATAAAAATAATTTCTGAATATGAGATGATATTATGTCCAGGACAAATAAATGACCTTTTGCCACATGCCAGACGTCGTATAGATGCTTGATGTGCGGCTGCTCCTCGCGCATGAATTTCTGAACTTGGAGGTGTCTGTCGGTTACCAGTTCTGTGATGTTACAACCCAGTCCTTCAAGAAGTTGTATTGCCCTCGTCAAGCCAGCTAATTCCATGTGCGAGGAACTTTTGACTTCATTACTCTGAAAAACAGTGAAGTTTGTAATGCATTTTTATAAGTTGAAGAACATGAGGCACTGATGCAAATTTCATAAGCAATGTGAGAGCAATGATCAACCACAGCAATGACTTTGCATTTATAATGCATATATTACAGTAGAACTAGAAGTGTTTTTGCTCAAAATGAAATTAAAGAAAATAACAAAATAAAGAAAAGTTAATACCTGAACTAACTGTAGATCCAGGATTATTCTTTCATCCAAGTTCATAATGGTGTATGAGCCATATTTGGCAGAATAACCCGGTGAATCACATCTGGCATCGCCTCCCACAATAATGTCCCTTCCTCCTAGATGGTCAAGGAGTATATCTTGATATTTATGCCACATGTCTTGAATTGTAGGTACCACATAGCAGCTTTGCAGGTTGTTGTAAGTCTGCCTAGTGAAAATGGGAACTTTCAAACAGTCGAACAAGTGAATAACCTTAGCTGGGCAGCTCCCTGACAACATGATGGCCGATGCTAGCATAAGGTTACCAAGTGGCATCTTCCCATGTCGCCCCTGACTCGACCACCACTGACTGCCACATGAACATTCAAGTTCAACTTCGATCATGGTTCCAACAAACTTGCGAACGTTCATGGAAACATGTTCACAGCCACAATTCTTTTTCAGCAAACTATATAGTGCAGATTCGGAGACGAGGAAGTATCGCTCATCCACAGAGTGGGGGTTTTCCTGAAGGCCAGAGCTGATATTCTTGACTGTGATTTCATCTTCCTGTTCTGAGAGAGAAAAAGGAAAATAATTAAATACTTAAATATCTAACTAAAAAGGTTATACCGTAAATAAAGTCCAATCAACTTTTACAGCAGTGTGTAAATTGGCGTGATATATTATATATTGTCTAGCTATTTTAAAGCATATAACTATGTGCTCATATGCATTATAAACCAGTTTACCTGGATCTTCTGGAATGTAATCGGGATCAACTTTTCCAGTGTCATTGTCAGGAATATCATTTCGGACTTCCTCATCGGATACAGTTGCAGGGTCCTTGTAGAGATTACACTGGACTCCTATTGTCCTAGTTGGTGGCCTCACTTGGATTGATTTTACCATTCTTCGTACTGGTAAAGTCTGTATCCGCCTAGTGCGAAGATTCACCTTTGCCTTGGGAACTGCCACTAAAATATAATAACCATGATGATATTAATTAATACGTTATTTCTTCTTGTTTTTAAAGTAAGCTGTAAACAAATACTTTTTTAAAGACTATAATTTAAATTAATCTTCTGATTAGTCTGAGGAAGTTAATACTACTATAATATTGTTTATAATTGATCTACTGATTTATTCTTTATAGATTAATATTAGTTTCAAATAGTCTACTAGAAGTACTACCGTAGTAGTTAAAGAAATATATTTTTAAAAACCCCACTTACATGACACTTGGACCTCAACATGATTCTTAGTGGTACTTGATCCCCCTGATGACTGTATAGTATCTGCTGTGGATATCACCTCTGGCTTGATATCTGTACCAGTAGACATGGTAGATGTGGACTGGTCACCACTGCTTTCTTGCTCAAATGCCTGTTTCAGCACCTGAAACAATAATAAATGGACTTATGAATATGAAAACGTTTCATAAAATATCTTCAGCTGCCATACAAATCTAAAATTAGGAAAAGACACCATCGAAAATATGATTGAATCAAATTCTAAGAAATCTAACGTAAATAGATAAAAATGATCGAAAATAGGACAAACAGAGGTCGTCAATGTAAACAAAGGCTCTAATTTTCACGATTAGTTTTCACAGAGCACCAATAACATAACGTTTGTTTACAACATGTAATTGTCAGTATCTCCTAATAATACAGGAACAATGAATAACTCGATAGTACGAAATTACCTCCAGTCGCCGTCGTTTTTTGTAAGCCCCCCTCTCGGTCACTGTGCGATATGCCCGTGCACTTGTACAAGTTGTAGTTTTAGCAGTACTTGTCTGTAGATTCAGTGGGAGGTCAGGTACAGCATTCTTGAATAGTACAGCTTTGGCATTAGGGTATCCATATCTGGCCATAAATTCGGGATCCTTCTCGTAATTTTTCTTTGAAAAATGCCGGGAACACAAGCAACTGTAGGAGCTAACTTTTGTGAGATCGGCACGACGACAGTACCATATCCATTGATTTCGTCTAAGCTTATCTCTTGGAAACTGATGAAAGTGGAGGCCTGTATTTGTATTATCAGTACTAGAATTGCATCCGAAAGCCAAACAATAAGGCATATTTTCCTGCAAGTCTTCTGTAAATTCTTAAATAGGTAAAATAAAGTGTTGTCTAGTTTGTTCCACTCGATCGCGTATAGACAATGAATGAACTGATGAACCCACGAGGGCAATATCCGCTGAGCTGACGTCACGACGGAAAGTGCCGAGAGCTACCGAGGAAATATGCATACGTAAACAAAGACTTTGAGGTGGATAGATTTTTGCGTGCTATTTCATTAATATGCAAATTTTTCACTTGATTTTTCCAAATTAACGTCATAAATCAATACGAGTTTAAGTGAGTAAAAGGAAATGAATAATAATAATTTGTGTTTACATGTCCTTTAATGTTACAGTACTTTTATTTTAATTGGGGTTTAGAGCTGCTTTCAAGATTTGTATATGTGATAGTAATACCCATGGACCACGATTAGTATATACCCTACAACCACTATCAGTGACTGAAATAGATGGGGTCCTGGGGGTGACATTTGAAAATCTACAATGTTAAAGGTATCTATGGGACCCACTGCAAATTACAGATTGGACCACCATTAACACTGGGCCTATGTAGAATGACTCCCTAATTGTTTTCTGAATTTCTAACACTGATCATCAAACTATTATCATACCCCACAACTATTATCATACCCCACAACCACTATCACATCCTGCAACCATCTTATACTCGGTACAAGATACATTGCATCCATACATGGTCTCAACTTCAAAGAAGATACCAAGCTACAAGATAGTTTTCAAACATGGACGTTCCGACTCGTATGTCGACACTACAATCTACACCATTCCACCGACTGGCATGCCTGATGCACATTTAGAACATGTCTATGGAGGAACTACGCACAATGCTCAATCAACAACTGTACCGTCACTGGGAAATAACATATGGCTTTGCTGTGTGCAACAATACTAGCAATTAAATCAAATTACTGTCAATTTGCCACAACTGTTAAATCCACTGGGCCCCACAAACGGGAGCCCGTTCCTCCCAAAAAGAAGGGTGTGTGTGTTTCCTGAATGACAATTAGAGCAGATCGCCGCACGTGGCGGTTCCCTCGCAATAAGCACAATTCGTGGCGCCTGATGTGGCTCCATATTGATTGCGCACCGGCTAATTCCTGCCTCGATTCAATCCCTGACATGCCCCCGGATCAGCTGACGTAGCAACATTGGCCATCTTCAGGTGGCGTCTTGGTTGCACAGTTGGTCAATAATGGATGGCGGTGTGGGAGTGACACCCGCACGTGGGGAAGATGTGGTTAACAATTCATACGCAGCACATGCAACCATTCCCAGCATTCCTGCGGCAGTGGATGAGGTGTGTAATAGTGGTTCAGCTTTATCATAGTGGTTGAACTGTATCCTAATGGTTGAAATGTAAACGTTGAAGTATATCCTAATGGTTCAGTTGTATCCTAATGGCTAAAGCTTATCATAATGGTTGAAAAGTATCCAAATGGCTAATGTGTATCCTAATGGTTCAGTTGCATCCTGGCTAAACTTTATCATAATGGTTGATGCGTATCCAGATGGTTGATGCATATCCTAATGGTTTAGTTGCATCCTAAAGGTTGAAGATTATCATAGTGGTTGGGGTTCTAATGATTAAGGTATATCCTAATGTTTGAGGTATATTCTAATGGTTGAAACTTATCATAGCAGTTGAGTGGTGTCCTAATGTAGTTGGATTGCTTCCTATTACATATAGGGTATTGTTGCAGTCTATGGGTGTTGGTGAATCATAATGGTAGCAGGGTGTCATACTGGTTGTAGGATATACATGTACCAATAGTAATAGTTTAGATTCAGCATACTTGTTGCAGTATTGAAAAGGATGTGGTTTCAGTATCCTAATGGTAAAGAATGCCTTAATGAGTATTATTATTATAAGACATATTAATATATTGCAAATATGATTATTATAGGGTATTTTTGGTTGCAGAGCATTGGCAGGATACAAAGGATCCTAATGGTTGATTGCAGTCTAATGGTTGCAGAGCATTGTAAAGTATGCAAAGTAGTGTAATGGTCGAGGTGTATCCGAACAGTTGATGTTTATTGTGGTGGTTGCAGACCAACCTAACATTAAACAGTAAACTGTTAATTTATAAAGCTGTATTCTTGGGAGCTCCAACAACATTGGGCAACACATACCAGAAGAGTACTAAAAACCAACTTCCCATTGAAGATGTTCATCGTGATTGAGAGCATTCAGTGTTAGACCATTCAAGACGAGCATACACAAGACAATCAATCTGTACAAACCAGATAAATGCTCTCCCAAAACCCATAGCAAAGTGGACCATTTTTAACTGTCAATTTCAGAGTAGTTCTAGCGATAAGTTTGACCAATAAAGAACGTGATCAAGTGGTTTTGCAGACATTGACAGTAATATGTGATCAAATCTTCCAGCCCAATCTCGTGCAGCCGTCCCAGCTGAATGACGTGAAGGACACGCTGCCAGAGACCACTGGTTTTGTCAGGTACATTGCAGAAATCAATTGCAAATTAATCATTTTGATATTCCATATTTGCTCCTTGCAGCCTTCATGCCTGCAGTGAAGTGGTCCACGCCGAAAAATCAGCATAAATTCGATAAATGGCCGAGATAACTTCTTATCCAGGGATCTGCAGTGACCATCAGGAAAGCATTTGCCCATTTCTCCATTCAGAGACTGGAGCCGGAATGAATCCGTCCCATAGATTCATGACCAATCCTCTGAAGGTTCTCCCACAGTGGACGAGATAAATCTTACCTCTACCACCATATCTCATCACTCACAGACCCTGTCAACAGTGCTTTCCTCTGAATAAAACCATTTTCCCCAAGGTCAAGGAACGTGATAAATATCTTTCTTGTGCGTCGTCAATCTTGTTCATAAAATATTGCATCCAGTGAACAGGATCCAAAACGAACATGCAAAAATATGCAAGGAGGTGTTTTGCGGTTGTTTCCAATGATCTTGTAATGTGCTTATTGTAGTAATATAAGAAAGATTATAGAACATTTTGTTGCTTCGAGAAATCATTTTGTTCTTAAATTAAAGACAAATAAAGGCACAATATGACCCCTGATCTGGACATAAAATAAGAAATTGTTGCCTTAATTTATTTTTAAAGGTATTATTATTTAATAATCCAATGTCCCCTCGATATAACGCTGAAATCGAGGTCCATGACATACCCCTAGCGTTATAGTCCCTTCCTTATACAATATTACAGGAAAATAACGAAAATAAAAATGAGATCCATGTCTGACCCCATGTTATATCCGAATCCGTGGTGCATCGATGGGGCATTGTATATGCAATTTATTCAAACTGAATACCTTCACTAACCACTGCACAATATGACCCCTGATCTGAACATGAAATAAGAAATTGCCTTATTGCATATGAATTATAACTTACTTTTCAATAAAAATAACACTTCAATGGACACTGTACAGATTAACGTTTATTCATGATAGTTACACGACCAAGTCTATAAACAAAATATCAATCTCTGCCACCTACTGAAATCAATATGTGTAACTATAAAATTAGTGTTATTAATTAAATATTACATTCACAGACTTTGGAATTTACCGTCAAATAAAAAAATTCCCAATTGTTATTTTTTGAAAGTATGACCTCGACCAAATGTGAAGGCTCACATGCAATTTGAAAAAACCCATCCTGAATGATATTCTAAAATGAATTTTGAGCAGTGGATTTTAGAACATAAAAACCACACATTTTCTTTTCTTTCCAAGTCTGCATACTGAATGTGTGGTGTCCTGTAACATTACCAGGGCACGAAATATCACCAGTCTTCCTCGTAAAGACTTTCCTCGTCATGCAACACGCTCGTTTACAACAAAATCAGTCCGGGCGATAAATCTGCAGTCACAATGCCTGGAAAATTCTGCATGAAAGTCAGCACTGAACAAAAATATAATCTTGTGTCTAACATATATTTTTAAATAATTAGGAATTGATTTAGATCCGTATTTGCAACAGTGATGAAGAATTCATGATGTATCACTTCCTGTCATGGTGCCAGATTGGTACATGGACTGTAAAGCGGCTAATAGCTTTAGGTGGTGTAATTGAAACCTTCTCTTGGATTGAATTGTAAACCCTTTCGGTCTAATTAATGTGTGTTGGTCCAATCTGTAACTGTAAACTTGTGTGGTGTGTTGGTCCAATCTATATGGGTAAAACCATTGGTGTGTTGATTCAATATTCATGGGAAAAACAATGTAGAGTATTGGTCCAATCTTCGGGGGTAAAACCTTGTGGCGTGTTGGTCCAATCTATATGGGTAAAACCATGCGGTATGATTTTTGTTGTTGTTTTTTTTAATGGGGTTTATAGTCACTTTCTAGAATCTTTCACTAACATCATGACTTGTCAGTTTAGGGCAGGAGGAAACCCGCAACATCTATAGCGCTAAATGTTGCAGTAAACCTGTGAGCACCGACTGGTATTGACAGACCAAGGATGATAACTGTAGTGCCACTCTACAGACAGTGCATTCTATCAATATTGCGTCAGAAATGTAACTTCTGCGAAATTTATGCCGGGGCCCCCGTGGGGCGGGACTTGATCTGGGTACCTTTTGCTCCAAAGTCCAACGTTCTACCACTGCGCTACACCATACCCCTCGTAGTAGATAAGAGAGCTTCTAGAAATGATACCCAGGGTAATAATGGTAGCATGTCCAGCAAGTCTTCAGAGCATGGATTTGGGGCAATATAAATGTGAATAGTATAGTTATTATTATTCAATGTATAGTTTACAATTTAGAAATAATAATCTTAGTGGACACTGAGCAATGTGGGAAGCCTTCTGATGGGACACACTACATGACAAAGACATGACTTGACCAAAGGATGACCAGGGGATGACCAGAGGATGACTAGACAAGAAACCAGACATGCCCGAGGAATGCAGTGGGCTAATACTTAGGCTTACATTCAGTCTCTCCTTCAGAGATCAAGTCACTTGAAGGTGTGATAAGGGCTCAAACCTCCATTGAGATCAAAGGCCGCCGGGCCTTATGGGTAATTAGTCACCTACAACAAGCCACGTAGGACCCTAAGAAATGTCTCCATGGTGGATAGAAAGGGATGTGCGTGTGTGCGTGTGTGCGGGTGTCTTTGCGACTGTCTCGACGTGTCGGTATTGAGGGGGACTGTACTAAGTTACACCTTGCGACTGTTTTTAACACTGATATGCAATGACAACTTGATGTATCCAGTGTCCACATAAACAAACCAATTTCTTTGATATCGGTCAAGCATATTATTAAACTGCTTGGATGATTAGACATATATAACTTAAGACATAAACATTCAAAGGTCATGTGTGTTGTCACACACAAATATACTTGTACCACATTTATATTAAATTTCAAATATCCCCTAAAAAGATGATTCACAAAACACTATAAAGCTTCAGCAATTATCTCATCACTACTCAAGCACCTTCCTGACCAGTCTATCCATTATGATCTACTCCTATGTTTGAGATGCTCCCTAATTCTTGACAAACATCTCCACAGTGAAGAACAGTCTTGCACTCGTGGTGACACAGGGCAAACAGTGGATGGTTCAGTGATTAGGGCTATTTGATTGGAAAATACTGCAAATTGGCCAATTGATTTAAACCAATTTGCTTTGTTTGACTTGTAGATTAGTCAACCTCGTGAACCTTGAAGGACTTTTCACTCGCTAAGGTCTTCATATGGCTGAGACGATAACGCTAGATGTTAATGCTATCATTGCACACGATTGGACTCCATTACTACCACCGAGCATGATTGGAAACTCCAAATATACAACTGAACATGGAATTAGAAATTCCAATGATATCACTACACATGATTGGAAATTCCAATGCTACCACTACACATGATTGGAAACAGCAATGCTACCACTGAGCATGATTGGAAACTCCAAATATACAACTGAACATGGAATTAGAAATTCCAATGATATCACTAGACATGATTGGAAACTGCAATTCTACCACTGAGCACGATTGGAAACTCCAAAGCAAACCACATGCACATGATTGGACACTCAAATACTACTACTGCACATGATTTGAGAATACATGCATAAAGGAGCCACTGTACTAGCATTTGAAAGTTGTGTAAGGAAAATTGCATTTTTTTCACTTCATGGTTATCATCTTTTAATTACGTCAAACCGATTTTTAATCAAACACAGGATTAATATGATGATTATTTGATGAGGCATTTGGAAAGAAGTGGGAAGCGACGAACAGTAACAATATTTCCTTGAAAACTACCACATCCAGTTATTGTTATAGTAATGTATATTCTTCTTTGAAAGCAGCTCAACTAACAAGAAATACCAATCTATGAATCTTGATCTATATTTATGCTACATATATTTTGTATGCATGCTTGGTGGAAGCCTTTTCAACAAAACTAAATTCATAAAATTTATAATGATGCTGCACCAAGACATTTGAATGGCCATTGGATTAGTGCTTTATATGGAAAGCTTGTAACTGCAATGTCAACCAGTCAAAATTATGACATTTGACATCCATGTACTATAGGCATAGAATATACTGTCATAAATCCCACGGGGCGTCAATTAACCGCATCACACCAGACTTGTGTGAATAAACCACAAGGATCTCCACAACATCGGAAATCAATTTTTCTAATATCTGGCTTGTGATTTTATACCATTGACCCCCATCTGCTTGACAGAGTTACCACATAACCAAAATTTAATGTCCCATATCCCTAGTAAGGGCTGGTGGTCTAGAAAGTTACTTTGCGAACAAGGACTTTGGAGGATGTTTGATTTAATGAAGTGTGAACATATTTCAGGGCATTGTCTTGGCTGAAATTAAGCAGAAATGAGCTGTATTGAAGATATGGATCTTTGCCAATGCATTTCCTGCAAAGTTAAAAGCCTCATGGACCAGGCTTCCTACAAAAGGTTAATGTTCAAGAACCCAATGGTGATGTATACTAATGTAAAAGTCTGCAGTGGAAATAAAACATGTTTTTGAAAAATGTAAATAAATATTAAATTAAAAAAGATGATGTACTAGATGTATATGTCTGTGGTGGAGATAAAACTCATTTTTATAAATGAAAGAGAATAAAAAATGTCATATCCAAGAAATATTAAAAAAAGACATTTTGAATAGCATTGTCACTAAACCTATAAACAAACAAGGCCAGAGATAATAACCCTGTAACATGCCATCCTCCAACAAATTAAAAAGAAACATCCTACATAATTTTAGGTAGATATTTTACAATTATTAATATGAAATATTTTGCCTTATTTCTGCAGATATTCAATATACTAGTAGTTAGTTATTAAATATTGTACATATTTTTTTTGTTGTTTCATGAATAAGATTGATGCCTTCCCTGTCACCTGAATAGTATAAAAATATCACATCACAAAATTAATACCATAGCAATCAGTAACATGCTATTACAAGTCAAGTTTAACTACCACAACTGAGGCATGAAACAGCAAATATACTTTAATAGCTATTCCATGTATACAGTGGTTCAACTAAATAGCATGAAAAATACAGCTACTTTGTTCAGACAAGCTATTATGCTGTACACAGCTACCTATAAAGCTCAGAAAGTTAACTCACAAACTGAAGATCCATTCATACATTTATCTTTCATAGCAAACATAATGGTACATAAATATCTGTTAACAGAGATATAATTCCGAACTGATATTAAATTTGAAGATGCGGTATTGAAAGCATTATATCAGGAAATAATACCGCCAGTTTCTAAGTGCATTTCATCATCATAAAATTACAAGTTGAAGGATATGTCACTATTATTTTGGTAGACCATGATAGTTGTATTGAATAAATTACAATAAACAGACACTCCAATAGACTTGACAACTAAGGCGGGTATAGTGGTTACTACTGAATAGCTTTAGAAAAGTCTAAATTGTCTACATTTTTCTAATTGAATATAATGTCTGCAGTGTATTTATGGTATAAAAAACATGTTATCCCGAGTAAAGAAATGTTTTCCAAGGTGAGGTAATGATAATAATGTCTACATTAATATTGCGCCAAATTCCATGCTCTAAAGCGTGCTCAAAGTGATACATTATTATCCTGGTTAATGGATCAGTGTGCTCTTATTTTTCTTCTCAAGTCCCTGGGGAGTATGCAAACCAAGCTGCCAATCAAGATGCTACCGTATTTGGTTATCATTCACATGTCCATTGCATCCTTCCACTATCTGCTGGGCGAACAGAGGCATTTTCGAACTAAGCAACTGCATGTGGGGTAGGAATGAATCCTGGTACTGTGTGTGTGTGTGTGTGTGCATGTGTGTCTGTGTGTGTGTGCCTGTGTATGTGTGTGTCTGTGTGTGTGTGTGTGCGTGCGTCTGTGCATGCGTGTGTGTGTGTGCATGTCCGTGTGTGTGTGTATGCATGTGTGCGTGTGTGTGTGTCTGTGTGTGTGTGTGTATGTGTATGTTTATGTGCATAACATGATTCCAT